>JBCAUI010227305.1:0-16539 GCA_038406195.1 Haplosyllis anthogorgicola
GATTGAGACTTCCAACAGGCAACATGTATAATGTTTGCAGAAATAAAGTACAATCTTCTCTCAGTTTAAAGCAAACCCATTGCTTTTGTTATTACTTCTAATATTCCGGAACAAGTTTATAACAAGCTAAATATACCGCAAACGCGAGTACCACAAGTTAATACAGCATGAACTTTTATTGTTCCGGGACGTTGAAAAAATTGATAGGAATTTCCAGTACACGGAATTCGTATCAGAAGTTTAACAATAAATAGCGCATCACAAGCACAGCATGAAATTCTTTCGTGCTCTCCTTTGTTCTTAGATCGTGAAATTACTATTAAAAATTAACGTCCGAATTTCAATAACTCAGTATGAAAGTCAATTGAAAATTTCATGTTGAGCTATTGAAATTTGGTCGTAAACTTTTAATAGTAATTTCACGATCTGCTTCATTTCCAAAGTGATACGATTTCTGTGTACTGAGGATATGTTCTGAAACGTTAACAAACTGTATCCAGGCGATGTAATTGAGATAAAACAGTGGCCAACTTTAGGGTAGAGAGGATAACGGCTCCGGCGCAGGGTGTATTGAGGCACCCGGGTATGCAACTAACAAGCAATGATGAAAGATGCGATACAAATATTAATATAACATTATGACTAATACTTACAAAATACATTTAAAATGAATAAGCAATACTACCGAATTGCTAACCCTGTAAAACGCGCTTAAAAGGATAAAACTTGTTTTTGTAATGACAACTATATTAGACATACATAATTAAATAGCATCTTTGATCTCTTTTAGTGTCTGAATCGGTTAATATTTATTCCTAATATGGATCATCACTCTGGTAAAACTTTAATCATATTTATTTTCTATGCTCGGGTAATTTCTTGTGCGTCGTTCTGCTAATGTGTGATTAGGCCTTAAATCCATAGATTACGTGAGTAAAAAATGGGAATGATAAAAAGTTGTGCCTACATAGAAACTTCATCATTTACACTCAATGGATTCCCTAACAAAATCCTTACAATTTTCTTCACAATATGAACGCAAATGTTTTCCTAGGCCAAACGTGAGCTGACTTCCAATGAGCTCCACAACAATGGACACTTGCTATGGGCTTTATGGCACATCTTCATTGTTTATTAATGGAAAAGTTATTGATTTGTTCAGGCCGTATGGTAGGTAGGAATAAATGTTCAGTAAGGGTGACAAGGTAGTGCCAAAGGTCACGGGATTTATGACCATTGCCCGTAGTTCAAGGTCACAAGGTCACTTGTAATCGAACGATCTGATTTCTATGCGCTATTGTGCAGCCCGCCCTAACCGACTACATAGCTTATGCTTGAGCAACTTCTGTATGGACATTTTATGGAGACTGTTTAGTAAATATTAACACTAAGGTGGTTACCACAATGATGCAATATTGACAACGAAAGAACAACGGTATTAGTTGTTTATTTCTTTGTACAAAGTATGCATTAAATCACGACACAACAATTCAAACCACGGTTAATTTTGTACAAACATTTAAATAACGTCACACAAAGATATTTGAACAATAGTGTCAGGACCAGTAAACAAATTGAAAAACAACAGGGAATAAACTTTTAGTGTATCAAATCGAATATCCTCCGCTCGATTTACAGGAAAAGAAGAAGATCAGGACATTTATTTCATTAGTTTAGCTCTCTGTATCCATGGTTGTTAGTCGTTGGCCAATTACATTTCTCCGGAAAACAAACATAAATTCTACAAAGATTTGCATTGAAAAACCCATATGTTTCTTTCAGGGGGCAAATGCATTACATGAGATTTGCATTTCCTTTTGTTAACCATGAGCAGCTATTGTTCTCAGAATAATTCGCCATGAACTAAAATTTGATTCTGGGTTAAATCAAATATCCCTTAAGAGTCGCAAAAGAATAAAACAACATTACACAGAAATCGTATCATTTTGGAAACGAAGAGAACAAAGGAGAGAGAAGAAAGAATTTCACACTGTGCTTGTGATGCGCTATTTATTGTTAAACTTCCGATACGAATTCCATGTACTGTAATACTACATAATAATCCTATTTTATAAAGGTAAAGTGTTCGGAAAAACTCATTGATGCTATTTGTCAAACGTAACAGAGATCGCCTGTGGCTGACAATTCCTGAAGATTCATTTTATTGAGCAAGTTGCCGACGACGATGAAGTCGTACAGACATCACAACAATGAAACGAGCAGCATTTTGTTGTGTGCCACTCAGAGTAATAAAAAATGGATACTGGTTTTGTACATAACTACTTAAGTACAACAATGAAAATGATTTATCAATGTAAAAAGTGGCTTGAATGTTATCTGAGTGATTGCTGTGGTGTCATATAACAAGGGTGAGCATGATACCTTAATTAAAGCATCTAGCCCGCGGCTACGTGAATCTGTGGCGTTTAATACCAATAGATTGGTCGTTATAAATAACACGTGCATGTACCAATGTTTAGCCTTGTTCGGAGAAGGATCCGTTTCATGAAAGAAAATATTTTATCAATATCTTGTGAAGCTTATGAGATACAAAAAGGTATCAATTATTTAAATTTTTACCAAATACATAACTGAGCGTCAGCTATTTCTTCTTAAGGATCCATCATTCCATATGTGGTATGATTTCAGGAACTTGCTTCTGAATTTGTTCTAAACAGATCAAGAAATGAAAGGAAATTTTACCCCCCGCAAAGTAGGTGAACTGGCCAATGGACTATTATGTGCCTCTTAGCACGGCACTCGGAACAAAAGGTTTAAAGGTACGAGAGAGCCCATTGACTAGAAACAATTTCCATTGGCTGGATGCCGCATTTCTTGATCTGCTAAGTGTTGAAATCAGATGTATGATTGAAATTGTAATATAGTCGTGTACATGTTCCTAAAATACAATTTTATATTTATGATCTATTACAGTTGTATTTGCACTGTAATGCGTTACGAACAATATATGAGGATATTAACACTCATCGCCTACATGTCAATTCCATTTTTTTATCCCTTTGAACTTTATGTATTGTCGTAATAAAGAATTATGTATAAATTATTATTCTAAATCTGATACTTATTCACTGTCGACTCCAATAATCCCTCCCTATTCAATCATACCTATTATGGCTTTATATTCTAATCTACTTTTGTCATTAGCGTACATTATGTATGCAATGCACATATTCCTAATTGATGGATGTTTTAGCAAAATAGTCAAGGTTTTTGTAGACTTAGTCTGTTCATCAAAAGCTTTTTACAGAAATGCTTATGAACAC
Source organism: Haplosyllis anthogorgicola (assembly GCA_038406195.1). Classification (NCBI taxonomy): domain Eukaryota; kingdom Metazoa; phylum Annelida; class Polychaeta; order Phyllodocida; family Syllidae; genus Haplosyllis; species Haplosyllis anthogorgicola. The sequence goes on from JBCAUI010227305.1 coordinate 3,285, forward strand.
CTAGGGAACAAATTATATTCCCACTCTATTGGGAATCATGGCCCAAATATTAGCTTTTGCGACTTCACTATTTGAAGTGTTGTTGATTTTCAATGAATCCATCCCCAACAAAAGCCACTAAAATATAAGGCCCATAAATATTCCGTTTGAAAGGGGCCCAGTGCGGATCTGTGCATTTGATTGGCCGATAACTTATGTTGCTAATGTTTCCCACCCACGGGCTTCATAGCATGGTCAATTGTTCTCCCATTGAATCAAGGTGTTGTATTTAACGAGCTGAAGGAATATTTATAATTCCAATGGTGTTGTTGGCTCAAAAGAAGATGACTAGGTAAAAGGCTATGTGCCGTGACTACGTACCATTAATCTCGCACCCTGGCTTGGAGATTAAACAGCCCTTACAAAGACTAGTCTTAGCAGCAATAGCTATTCTTGCTTTAAACCCCTTCCGTCAGACCCTTGTACATTATAGGTGCTATTCTCCAGTGATGGCCCCATCACATGAAGTTTTCACATCAGACTTACTGAACCATGCCGCTCGGGTAAATATTTAAAGACACTGTTTCTATAGAAAGTACCTGATGAATTTTTCTATGCAATCAACAAAGGGGTCTAAAACACAGCTGTAAAATATAACTTTGCAATCACTTTTCAGTTTGGGTAAACCACTGTGCAGTTGCCATGGGATAAAGTGGGGAGGAAATGGGAATTGTATTGACTTTAAAATTTGAAAGATATCTATTTGATAGGTGTATAACCCATTTAAGGCAAAACACCATGAGTTCATATATATTTTGGTTTCATTAGTCGGGGTAAAGTACACTGCACGTGTCAAATGGTGCCAAGGTATGCAATAACCCATTAACAAAGTACACTGCTTTATGGATGGGGCAAAAACACATCTACATACTGACTCCATGGGGAGGCTTACGTAATGATTTTGAAAGTTAAACAAGTGACACCTTCCATATCCTCTATTTTGCAGAGCTGTGTTTATTTTGCTAGGCCCCATACAGAGCAAGAAAAAGGCACTCTGTTGTCTGGCAAGAAATGTAATCGTTATTTTCAACAGAGTCCAATTCCTGCGAAAAATCTATGTGTTTTCCCCCAGATGAAGTTTAATGCTTTTTAAACAAGACATCTACCCATCCCAACTCATCCGGTTGTTATGATGATGTAATTACCGTGCTGACATCTGGCGGCTGTTCTCCACAACACCATATTTGGAGACAGAATGTCATGACCAGACACCATGAAGGCTTTGCGCGCTCCCGCTGCAGGTAACGTAAAATAAATACAGATCAGTTTCAAAGTGAATATTAGATCCACATATACGTCTAGGATTGCTTACGAGATCAGCTTTAATCCAAAATTTCTAACGAAATATTTCAATTGGAAAAATAACTGCTTAATGTCACGTGTTTAACGTTAATGCAAAGGACGCACGGTTCAAGTTGAATTAAATTTGATGAACAATTTGCTGTAAAATCTACAAAATTTCATAAAAAATGTTTCAACTGCAGAAAAAAAGAGAAGTCGATGATAATTATCTCAAGCCTCCATTTTCGCTGTTGTGTTTTTTTGTCTAGGTAATTGGCACAGCATGAAATTTCATTGTTTCGAGACGGCAGATTTTTACTGCTTTAAATATATATGTATAGTTTGACAGAAGGATAGATTGCTTAAAAAAAAGGTAGTAGTTTTCAATGCATTTTAGAAATGGAAACAGAATTATTAAAGTTTTAACAAACACAAATTTGTGTAAAAAATTCACCATATTCGAGAAAAAAGTATTATCTTTACTGATATAAAATACCAAAGCAGCACTTGTCCACGTAGTCATCCATTTACACAATGTAACAATTACATACTTTAGCAACAGAACAAATAACGAAACAAATAGCAAAATTTGGCGATTCTTTAATGATAAGCATGTTACGCAATAGTTTTCTTCAAACTTTCCCTGATTACAAATAGCGCAGCCTATACAACAAATGACCACGAATGATTAAAGAAGCAACGTGCTCATGTGAGGGTTCCCTTATCAACATCAGGATGCTAATTGAAGAAGGCCCACTTTAAACTGACCATATTCCTGTACTTAAAAGAGGGCTTCTTCCTTATTCTTTTCCATTGTGAGTTGTTATTTTCAAGGACCAGAGGGCAATGTTCACAGCTTGATGTCACAATATGATGAGTTTATCTTTGGACCAAATGGCCACTGGACACAACTTCATGTTCACATATGGCCATCCAACTTCCTTTAATTTACTATAGTGAACGCACATGCAAACAGCAGTGTCTTTATCTTATTACGAATAAAGGTTAATGGGAACTCGTCCGCAATTAATTTCTCAGCTTATAATTCAAATATTACAAAAGATTTAATGATACAAGTTTATCTGACTGTCTCTGTCTTAATCTCTTGATATCTTACACAAACGTTATATTTAGGTCTGGTTTCTTTTAATTTTTGGGATAAATATGTAACAGCTTAGCAAGTGAATGTCAACTTCAATCATTTACGTTAACCAGATTTTATCTGGGTTTTTTTCTAATTCACTAAGACTAAAATATTTTACAAATAGCACTTCCATTACATATATTATTTCACTTTATCTTTCTAGTGTATATGGTAACAAATCCAACAAAAATATGCCCTTTCAAACCAAGTATTGTTGAACACAGATAAATTTGCATGTGTGTTGTGAATAATTGGTCGGGGAAGAAATAGATCCACATTATATTTCACTTGTTTTAACATACAATTTAGTCATGATGCTACTTTACACATTGGTTTTTTGGGGGGGTTTTTGCCAGACTAACTAAATTTCTGTTTTTGATTTTGTATTTTTAACTGTCATACAGTTACACGAAATTCTTATCAGAAGTTTAGCACGGCATATTATTGGAGCTCCCTGACACACGCTTATGTACACAATTGATACGAATTCTGGGTAATGTGAATTGTTGTGATGTAGCATCTGAAATGTCAGAGGCAAAAATAGGGATTGTAAATACCATTTCCTCCGAATATCAATTTTGGAAAAATAGAATTTCACGCTGTTCTTTTTGTGCATCTTTTGCACAGGATGGAATTTCTTTGTTCCCAAACGTTTGCAATTTAGTAGTAAGTTTAGGCGATATATTTCAACGGTTGAAACTGCAAACTGTTGTAACTTTATTATCTTTAGAGAAGAAATGTTAATGAGAATCAAGTCACTCTTAAACATTTAATTTTTTGGTTTACCTTTAGCAAAGATTTTGAGGATATAAACTGAAAGTCTTAATCACATCACATCTTTTTTCAATTACCATCAATCCCATTTTCTTTTTTTCTTCTTTTTTGTGTACATTTGCAGCAGCTTGGAAATGTCGACTTTTATTTGATATTTAATTATAATAGATTATATCACGAGATATGAGATATCCTTTGTGATTTTGTATGCAAAGATGTTTGAATTTTATCTCTTTTGCATAGCAATTTAATGGGGGGTTTTCAAAGCCAGTAAAAAAGCGCAAATAAAGGGTGTAAATAATTGATATTTAGGAAACATTATTTGTTCATGTGGAATTTCATTTGTTTAATATATATATATATATATATATATATATGTATATATATATATAATCTTGTTTACCGAAGTAGGGTGTCCATATTTTTAGGTATTGACATTTTTATTAAATTCTCTGACGCCAGGTGCTTTTTTCTGGGGCCACTGGTACCCCTGTTTCGGATACTGAGTGGCTTTGCCCATTGCATTTGAAAACATACTGAATCTATCACCTGCGATGTGAACTTTGTTTTTGAGCCCAGTTATGGAGCTCCAGCACAAAATTAGGATTAAATTCGGAACAAATCTTTTGTTGTGCCTTTTAAGGCCTTAAAATGTTTCTGCCTTGCTCTGCTCGGCATAATTGTTAATTACCACACCTTCACCATGCTTCCTATAATTATTTTCACGGTATTACATTATTATCTACACTATCCTTTTATATCTAGCTACTACAGACACTACAGAATATGTGTCATCTCTATTTTCTTTATTACTCTGATTACTTTGCACAATATGGTATTAAAGTTGTAGGAACTTGCCAATCCAGATCAATTCTTCGTCTCAATTTCTAAAATTCTAAACGGATATAGTCAGGCTATAAAGAGAAAGATGTTTTAATGGAAAATATGAATAAAATTGCCTGAAATTACTTGAAGAAAAATCATGAAAATGGGCAGGAACACAGGAGAATACATATTTTATAAATGAAACAGTCTTTATGACTTTGGGGGCCCGAATGGACCCCAAACCCCGTGACTCTTATTGCTCGCTTCACTTTGCTCAGTCAGCAAGACCTTCCTTCTCGATCAAATCGTAGATTTACGGCTGACTTGTTTTAAGATGTGAATTCCGAACTAAAACCATAAAACAGGAATTTCTCAGATATTTTAAAGCATGTTAAGCCTCTGAAGTTTTAAGTCACTGAGATATACACTCATTTACACAACAAAATTAACAAATACAAGTCAGAATTTTAGTGTTTTGTTTCTTGCACGTAATTACTTCACTTGCCTTTATGCTTATGTAGATGTAAAGAACTGTATCTTCATCTAACAAAATAAAGGTTAATGAGAAACGCGTCTTTTGTAGATAATGAATTTTCAGCTGATTTTGATCAGAGATTTAACACAAGATTTAATAAAACGATCTTAAGCTAAATGTCTTAATCTTTTGATAATATTTGTATCACTTCAATCTTAAATAAATGTTTTATCTCTTTAACCGTTATTCTTTTTGTGTTTTGAGTACACATGTGACAGCTTAACACAATTGAATGTCAAATAACGTCAATCAGTCAGTTAAGTCTAATTTTCCTTCATTGCATTTTATTCATGTTATTCGTAATTCTCGGAGAGGCTATCTCTCTGCACTAATTAAGGAAAAGGTGAATTTTGAATCAGCATTAATGCCTAACGCAGGTTTTGTTGGAGCAGATTTACTATCAATTTGTAAATTAGATCTATGTACCATAACAGTGTTGAGCGATGGCAACCCCTCTGAGAGATGTACAAATAATTGGTTACAATTCTTACACTCTGAGAATATTATTAAAAACTAATCGTTTCACATAAAAGTTCCTGATAATTTCAGCATCAACACAATTCATGTTTGAAACTAAGATCACTTTCTCACGGAATCATAACCTTATTTCATTGGTTTCAAGTTAGTTCAAATTGTCCAATTTGCACAAGCGCCACAATTTTGAACGACTAAACTTTTGGATAATTGCAGTTAGACAATGCACGCCTGCATTGAACCTAGGGAATGATCTATGGGACTTGCATGTGTCTATGACCTTTATGGTGTGATACATAAATGCATGAGGGACTCCAATGATGAAAAGAATAATTTACATATTTGGCAATATTTACTAAACACGTGATCTTGAAAACTGCCAATCAACTTGAAGTTTCTTGCCGTTTGGAGCCAATAGCCATTGGGAACTGCACCTGGGCTAACCATTCATCAAAAAGTCTGCTGTACACCTACTGAATATTTCATGTCAAACATTGAATTTCCCTCCAGGTTAAACACCTAAAGGTAAATTGGTGTGTTGTAGCTGATATTTTAATATTGGTAGATCTATATAAGGTAACTTGCTGTTGTATAGCTAAGTATTCATTGATATAGTTATACATTAGCTGCTTTTAAAGGTAATATTTAGTAACTCGATGTTATTTTTCTCCCGTTTTCCACAAATGATAATATCAATACATACAAATGTATATATACATCTATAAATATATGCCTCATGGTTTGCCATAGAAATTATCTTGCTGTTATAATACTGAGCTGGGAAAGTTTACATTTTAGTTCCCAAGAAATCTAAGACATTTCACATTGTGCTGTTATTTGTCACAATCCTTAAAAATACACAGAAATCGTATCATTTTGGAAACGAAGAGAACAAATGAGATAACGAAAGAATTTCACGCTGTGCTTTTGATGCGCTATTGTTGAACTTTTGATACAAATTCCGTGTACTGGTGTGATTATGTTGTTATTTTAGGTGTCGACAATCGGCTTTATGCAAACCCCCGCGACGCGTGTTGATCTGAAGCACCGTAAATACCAAGTTATGCTGAAAGAAAGATCAGAATGAAATCAAGATGAAATTATCTTGAAAAGTTCAATTGTTTTATAATGAATACAAAGTTACAGAGATTTATATCAGCAACTCAGCCTAGATTTCACGACAATGTCATCCTCTAAAATGGCTCCACGATACTCGTGAAGATTTTTATGATACCTTCCGCTTGAAAGACTCGCTTGCATGACAGCAAAACATAGAATACCAAATTATTTAAATTACACGTGAATTATCAGTTCTGACCTTCTCAGTGTGATGGTACAGTCTACTTCATTGAAATAAGGCATAGTATATTTTACAACGAAAACTTGTTGTCATATCACTTACTTTGCATAACATACCCAAAGACGTTTCCCTATTGAAGAATAAAGGGCCCCTATGTGCGCTTTTAAGGTAACTTATAATAACATCCCATCCCCTGAACTATTACTGAGTACATGACATCTTTTATCATAGTTAAGAGTTTGTTCAGCTGGCATTTAGCATACGGGCTGTGCCAGGTTGCCCTTAAAAACTTCTCTTTGTTCTGAGTCTGGGAGCTAATTAATCATGTGGTTGGAGTCAGATTAGTTCAACCACTATATGTGGCTAACAAAGGGGAAACCTTTTTTGAGACCTGGTACTTGGTAATGTTATCTGCGTTAGACAATCCCGTTTTTGTTGCATGTTGTAGTTGTAAATTATGTAATCAGCTTGAAAGACCTGCAAAGCATATTTTGACGGCTTTATCCTTCACAATTTAATCTGATGACAGAATTAGGTTATATCTTTTGCTTTAGCTACGAAATATAGATTACTGTTATTCACCTTTTCAAAAACTTTCCTGATATGTCGTAATTCAATGATTAGCAGGTTATTATTATTTAAATTGACAAAGAAAACTTTGAATAGTCCAAAATGTAAATCAATTTAGGAACAGCGGGAAAAAAATCTCAGCATGAACTTCCGTTCCTTACAAAATAAATAACAATTCCCTAGCGGATTCCAAAGGCGCTGCTAAATTTCAATGTGCTAAAAAATACTCCAGCTTTACACGTGCATTTTAGGTTTTGAATGTAAATCTCGATGTATTCAACTCGGGTTGTTAATTTCTACTGTTCCCAAATTAAATTAAATTCCCTCCCCTTCGGTTCACACATGTGTGACACAATCTACATCGAGTTGAAAATGTCAGTAAGGTTTGGGCACAAACAATATGGCCTAAAATGAATTTGCGAGTCACAGAAGTGTTGCTGCAGACATTTTGAAAGGCAAAAGCCCTCCACAAAACTGATCGAATAGAGGAAGAAGGATGTTCAGAGAACAACAGAAAGTAATGCATGTAACATTTTACTTTCATGGTTTCAAAAATTAATAAGATATCATCAATTGATGAAACTAACAATAATTTACAGGTTATTCAGCAAAAGGTATAAACGAGACTAATTTTCTGGGCAAGTAAATGTTACAAAAGGAAAATGTCGAAAACACCATAAAAAAGATAATAATAGCATATGCGAACCATTCTATCATATCTGAAGGCCTCGAGATCATGCAGCCATCTTCAGATTGGCTTTTAATTCACTCTTGGTCCACATGTGTTTTGTTTATCTGATGTTGTTCATGTTCAGACTCCCACTGATTGACATATTGCAATTAACTGTTGCACTTTCAACAAAAGCTGATTGTGTGATTTGTCAAATCTTACACTTCAACAATGAAGTGTGGATACATGACAATCAACCTTATTCATGTGTGACAGCATGTCATGCACAAAAATCGTATCAGATCTTTAACAATAACGCATCAAAAGCACAGTGTGAAATTCTTTCGTTCTCTCCTTTGTTCTCTCCCTTTCCAAAATGATACGATTTTTGTGTACTGTGCTAGTCTCAGTTCCATTCGGGTCCGAAAGGAATTGCCAGACTGCAGTTGAAAGATTGTACTTTTTTTGGTAAATATTAAAAATTGTAATTATTTCTTTGACAGATTTAACAGGTTCTGAGAATGTATTAAATACTGTATTGAAATTAGGATAAACTTCAGGAGGTTTACTTACTCTGTTGGGCAAATCCGCTGATAATGGATTGCATATGACAGGAATATTGGAGTGGTGTTCCTGAGAACATCAGACGTTATCCTACCACAGGCAGTTGCGGTTAGATACGTTATTCCAGCACAATCGTCGAATGGCATTTCCCTGTATAATTAGAATATTCTAAGATTACAATACCATTGCAGGAAATTAGCGCAATGATACAGTTTATGAAATTTCTATCAATTTTGAAATGTACAAAAAGAGAGAACAAAAGAACTGCATGATGTGCTTTCGATGTGATATTGTTCAAAAATTGATAGGAATGTCAGGAGCCAATGTACTTTGTGCTTCACCACATCAAGAAGTTCCAATGAGATCTAAGTCCTTTCCATATGTACTAGGCGTTTACTTGATCAGATCAAGAAATTGTAAGAAAAAGTTTGGTTCTGGGAAATGCTGGCCTATGTGAAGTGTCACCTTAAGTTGATTGCAATAGTATAGGCAGGTCAATAGATGTCTCTGAACTCACTGAAATTTCGTGTCGAAACTTTTTAATAGGCTTCTATGATGATTTCTTGATCTGAAGTGGTCTTGTATCTATTCTGCTCTTTAAACATTAAAACGAAATTTTCTGCACTGCACTATCCAACACTCTAATGCTTGCTCTCTTCACATCAAATTAGGATGGTACATATGATAGTCATACACAGAAAAGCAAACAAGGACGATATGACAAGGTACTTCGTAACCGGAAACCCCTATTTTCGGTAACATGCATTCGGCAATGTAAATAAACCAAACATTTTATTTTTGTTGAGACAAGCCTATTTGAACTTGAAATTTTCGTTCTGTATACTTTTTGACACAACTGAAAACATTCCTCTAAGGTGTAGAATTCTGACGTTTCAGGGTCCCGAAGGAACCAAGATGCTGATACGCTAATATTCGCACGTTCGATAAAGCAGTCTGAAATACAGTACACGAAATTTGTATCAGTTTCGAAACGTCAAGAACAAAAGAACGGACATAAGAATTTCACGCTGTGCTTTTGATGCGCCATTGTTCCCAAACTGATACGAATTCCGTGTACTGATTGAAACATTTCCTAATTTATTCCCTAATTTGGCAAATTAGACGAATTTTTCGAATTCTCCTTGGCAATCTATATCATTATTAGTGACTTTATTGAACAGATACTTATGTTATCCACTTACTGCTTTGTTTCTGAAAACCACAGGAACCCAAATCTACCATTTAAAGTTGAGGTTCTACCCCTTATGGGCCAGTAAGGGGCAAAGGGGACAGTTCATTCTTCAGTCTTAAGTCAAAAGTCATAGGAACAGCATGGGACATTTGTATTGGGAATGTGCACACAGAGGTCTTCACTCCAGGAGAGACACCAAGAGAATGACCAACATTTGCATAGGCTGTCATTTATATACCCTCTAGAGAGCTGGAAAGTGGCATTTGATCATATATGATTGGCATTCACACCTTTGGCAATTAAGAACAATGTGTTGTCAAACATATCAAACATACCAAACACAGTGCATAAATAATTTATTTGCAACTTGGGGAAGGGTTTTATTTTTTTCTTTCCTAAAATTCTAATGATGATGAACCAAAGTTTTAAGCATGATACCTGCCGGATCTGGAATTGGTGTTGCAGGTTCAGGGGCGGATGTCGCTGTGCTATTAGTGAACCAGTCAGGAGGATTGAAAGGAATTGCCAACCTGAAATAAAGGAATCTGTTATATATTGTATTTGCTGTAGCCTATTGGGAGAAGTATTGATAATTAGCCATGGCTACTTACTCAGGAGGACACATCCTTCTGTAATGGGTGAGACCTTCAACAGCAACTGGTTCATTGTTTGTTATAACCCACTTTGGTACCCTAGCACAAATAGTTGGTCCTGTAGGGTTATAATGGAATGCAGTGCATTGGTCAAAAGGCTGGCCCTGTATAAAATGAAATTGTAAAGAATTTTGTTTTCTTTGTCATTCAAAGTCTGAAAACATTTTCATGAATACTGAAATACCTACGAACTACAATTAATTGATATGAGGTAATTTCCATTTTGAGTATTTATTGAAGCATGACACACTGAATTGCTCTACAACAGATTAACTTACAAGCAATCTTGGCTACAATCCTCAACAGTGGTGGCATTGGAAAATTGATATTAAGAAAGGAAACAAAACAACCTGAAAATATCAGTAAATTTCAGAAACATCAATGAACACAGAAATGTAACATAAGGTGGCAGAGACCCAAATCTATAATTCAGACGTGATACCTGCTAGATCTGGATGTGGTGTTGGAGGTTCTGGGGTGGGTGTCACTGGTACTGCTGAGCTGTTAGTAAACCAACCAGGAGGATTGAATGGAATTGCCAATCTAAAATAACAATTTTTTCAGAATTAACAGATACATATTGTAACCCATTCAGATGATTTAGTATTGATGATTTAGCATGGCTACTTTACTCAGGAGGACACATCCTTCTGTAATGTGTTAGACCTTCAACAGCAACTGGCTCATTGTTAGTTATAACCCACCTTGGTACCCTAGCACAAATAGTTGGTCCTGTAGGGTTATAATGGAATGCAGTGCATTGGTCATAAGTTTGAGCCCTGCATGTAGGAAATTGTACATAATTATTTGTACAGAATTATTTTTATCAGCTCAAATTTTACAAATAATATTTTTAACTAGAACATATGATCAACATGAGGCTATGGTCACATAATTGCTGACACAGAGAGATTTACAGCGCACAAAGGAAATCTTTTCCTTCATAGCAGTCTAAGTTAGGAGGACAACAGCAAGACAAATGATTAATTTAACAATGGCACTTACAAACAGTCTTTTCTGCAATCTTCCACAGTAGTTGCATTGGAAAAGCCATAACCTGGCTGTGTAGCAATGTTTAGGTAGGAACAAAGCAATCTGAAAAAATCAGTACATGTAAAGAACTTGAAAGGAAATTCAGAAATGAAACATATTGCTTCTGATCCTTTTAAAGATATATATTCATATCAAGTAAATACATTTCGTTCAGATATTTGTCTTTTTAGGAACTCAAGACTTGCCTTTATGTAAAGTCATACATTTCTACAAAAATAAAATTCTGCAAATTGGCAAAAAGTGGAAAAATACATGCTCGGCTTTTATTTGAGTCCATAACACAGAACTGAATTATTTTGCTCAAAAGTTACTAGTTCCACAGGCATGTTACCTGTAGGGTCTGTTGGTGGTTGGGGTGCAGGTGTTACAGATGGAGGCACAGAAGATGAAGCTGGAGGTTTAAATGTCTCCATACAACTCCTGAGAATCTGTTCTTCCGGTTGTTCTGTCTCTTCCGGTTTGTAAACATCCGGGACGTTGGTGACGTAAGGACTGTCGTATGTGACGTCATTCTATAAAATGTGCACTAAATTATTTAGTAAATGATGGAGAGAGGAAGAGAGACACAAACAGAGAAATAGGCAGACAGTAAGACAAGCAACAAAACTGTGACAATATAATTTCACAAAGTAGTGGCCAGCATTCTTTTGTACACACTGATATATCACACCTGCCAGTCACTCCCAACACAGTCACATTGTGTAGCCACAGTATACTAGAATCCTTCTTCATAATACCATCCAGGAAATTTTGTGTCCACCTTCTTTATGGGGATGTCTGCTTCACCTTCTGCAAAGTAAATTTTACAAATTTGGACTCAATGGGGATTTCTCACAAGATGATATCGCCCTCTGTAGCTTTCATTGAGAATTCCCATAGGAGTAAGTTGGAATCCCTGATATTGTGATAACTATTTGGACCGCTCCCATTAAAACAGACCAATCAATTGGGTGATCTGTAATGGGTGTGGTCTGGTTTGAATATAGGTGGATATCTTCAAGTTTGTTTAGGAACTTCAGATGGTGAGATCTGTTCAAGGCACAAGAAATTAGAAAGCATTGTAGGTGGTTTTGAAGAAAGGCCTGGCAGTATTATTATCAAAGGTTGTATTAGAAAATGTCACAGAATTAAATTGCCTTAAAACGCAATGAGTGGAATTCTTTTGTTGACAAATCTACAAAAAAATAGAACATAGGATTTGTCCAGCAAAATCGCAGGAACTATTGTTGAAGGTGGCGTTTGAAATTACCATGCAATAGTTTGGAATTCCTTCGTGCAGCACCAGAGCACGGTTTTCTTGTGTCTCTTAGCAACAGGTACACAACAACTCTGGTTCACTTCTTTAGGTACAAAACTGTGAGGATCCAACTCCATGTCAGTGTGACAACATCCAGAACAACTGAAGACAGAAAAAATAGTTGGAATATTACCAATGAGGACTTATGTAGTCATGGAAAAATATCAAATTCCACGTTGTACCTTTCATGTTACCTTTACCTGGATTTTTCAGCAAAGTAGAAACAGCATTCATTGTGGATGTCATGACCATAGCAGTTGGTAACATCACAGCTCTCACAGGTAGAGACATCTACAAGTTAAGGGAAAGATATCAATAGGAATGTTTTTGTCAATGTTTTGGTCTGCAGCAAAAGAACGTCCAGCACCTGGTGCCATCTTCCACCCGTTGGACATATTATTATTAGGATAATATTTTCTCCAAGGCATTAATGACACAGATAATTTGCCTGGTTACTGGCGTCAAGTTTAATTATCAGCCAGGTAACAGATAGACAGGTCAGGGCAGATAAATTAGAATGCACACAAGACAGACCATGTATGAATTTCTCTGGATAGGTTCCCTGATAGTGAATGACAGATAAGCTATGCCCTTAAGTGTTTACATCAAATCATGAAATTACTATAAAAGTTTAGCGCCCCGTATCAATGGAATTTCATGTTGAGCTCATTCGGTTCAACTGTTTCGGGACGCGAAACTTTTGATAGTAATTTCATGATCTGACTTGATCTGACATTCAGCTGCCTAAATTATGATCATTTTATGGTAACGTGAAAATCACAGTGTGCTCTTTAAGGGTCTCCATGTACAGCATGTACATGTGTAAGGGTATAATGCAGATGGAGACAATGTCTAATTGAATTGACCTTTAATAACTTTAATCA
>JBCAUI010227416.1:0-16535 GCA_038406195.1 Haplosyllis anthogorgicola
CTGCATGTTATTCCAATACAAATTGTGAGGATGACCCGTCACTATCTATTTGAAATAAAGAGCCACTTCACGACATTCATAAGATTGGAGTGGATCCACTGAAGTGAGCATCATGTCATTTTGCCTCACCCCCCCGAAAAAAACATTTCAAACTTGGTAACATAACAAGAAACTAAACAATTATTCGTTCTGTCTCGGTTCCTATCTTGACAACTCAGTTTTCAGGCTTAAGATCACTTACTGTCGAATTTTCATTCGACAGAATAAACTGGCGTTGTTGGAAGGGTATGTATCAGTAGCATCCTTCCCTTCTGGATCCGCAAATATTAAGAACTTAACACGTGTGCGAGATTGCCCAGTAGCTAACAGAGGCTAATCTTAAAATATTTTACCTAATATGGTGAACACAGTGCTTTTTGTTTTTATCATCCGAATCAGATGATCCGCAACTAGTATTTTGCAACGCTCCACAATCCGTACTGTGACTGGTATCACACACCTGTAAACGCACAACAGTTCAACGACTGTTCTCCGGAATAATCATGGCCAGCAACACGATTTGAAGCCTGTCCATATACGGACATAGACTTGATGTGATATCAGCTTACATGTGTTTGTCAGGGTACCAAAACTAGTGTTTGATGGATAGGCAGTTATATTATATTTTAAATACAAGTATCTTTTAAAAACTGTTCACCTATCCAATGATTCATCACTTAAACGATCTGCCATTTCTGATTTTAAATATGTAACTTTATAATATCTGACCCTTCATTTCATGGTCAAAAATTACGACAACAGTTTGACGAGTTCATTTGGATCACATTGGACTGACAGGATTTTTAACATGCGGCAATCGACAAAAAAAATTGATCTTCGCTGCTAAGAAGCCAAACAGTTCAAAAATATTGATAATTTTTTTCCCTTGAATGACTTGTGGCAGACCATACTTGATGCAACCAACATGGCAGTATTTTGCCGAGCGCAAGATGTTTCACCAAGTTTTTTCTTAATATCCCGATTTCAAAGTGCGGCATGTAATGTAACCCAAACAATAAAATAAAAAGAGCCTAATACTAACACGCCATTGATACATCTGCGTCCATTATATCCATTCCCCCTTACATAAACACTCAATACTGTATAAAATGCTTCGCTTCTGCATCGATTCGCCACAAGCCGAATAATAATAACAAAGGATTGATCTTGACACAATTACGGCAATAATCCAAGGTTCGTAATCTCTGTACCGCTGCTCAGGTACATGATGCCCGATGTAGAGATGTGAGGTGGAAACGGCTGCTGCAATAGGAACCGGCTAACCGGAAACGAATCGGTTCGGAGTACCAATAATAATAATGTTTTCATTCGTCATTTTCTGTGAACCGAGATCCACTAAATTCAGAGATCAAAATGGTTCTCACTTAGAAGATCGGAAAATTGCTACACAACAAAACTAACACCGGAAAAGTGCGTTAACAGTAACCAAACACCGGTACTAGTGGTGGAAACCGGAAGATTTCCATGTCTGTTTATTGGACCACTGGTACCCTCTGTTTTGGACTTGAGATGACTCTCTTCATGGGATTTAAGTTAAGGTGGATCAATTGCTGGCGTTCTTACTCAGGTAATAAATGAAAATATGTTTCTGCCTCCTGAATAAGAGAAATCTACTAAAAAAACCCCAAGTCAGTCTTTCGGTCTTGTTGGTACACTCTTCACAGGCGGCATTACCAATAGTGGTAACACGACTCCTCGACATTCCATTGACCTGTTCTGAGCATAATCTGTACGGATTTGTGCAGAGGGCAAGCGGATGGGGCGCTCAAGGTACAATGAAAGTAAGCGGGGGGGGGGTGTGTCAATATTTGTATACAGCATAACCAGGTGTCTATGCGGCCCAAACGTCCTTGACTGTTGAGCATGTAACAGCTACGGAAACAGTTTATCTGCCAATAATCCGCCTATGTAAACAATAATATAAAACGTTAAACGTTATAACGGTGTCATGGCTCTGATATTTATAAGCTGCACACAGCTAATTGCGGATGTACTAGTACTGTACTACGCAGTTCAGTACATTACTGTGTGTAACAAATGGGTTGTTAATAATGTGCTGTGTTATGGAATTTACCGTGTGTTTTTCTGGTACGTCTTTTAACGCTTTGTATTAACCTACATTTTCAACGTATTTCGGTAAACCATAGAAAAGTTTGAGGTTTCGCTTAAATGCTAGTATAGGATATCCAACACCAACTCAGTTTCGAGTTATCAAAATACGTTTGTTTCCGGAAACGCCTTGGCTCTCGCCTTTCAAATGAACACCAACCTTCAGGATGACGTCACGATTAGCATTGGAATTAAAACCTGGAGGGATCTACTGGCTGCGTTCTTGCAAGTCTAGCTAACTGCAAGCGATCATAACGGTGGCCAAAGAGGAGCATTCTGTCACCTGGTGGATGTCCAAGCACTTGACGTTACGTGTTCAGTAAAACGCTTACAGCTTGATCAGAATCCACCTGAATACAGTAGAACCTCTTTTGAAAGGTCACCTTAAATTTGCATTCAAACTGCCCGTATAACTGGAGTGCCCTCTCAAGTGGATGCTAAAATAGGAGAAAAAGACCAAATAGACTTGAAGGTAAATTGTCCGTACAGCTGGAGCGCCCTTTCAAGCGGATGCCCTACAAAAGGAGTCCTACTGCACAATCTAAATATTCCTGAATATGTAAATTACCTAGGCAAGAGGAAAGGTCGAGTCAACTCCACCAGCACCAGACTCGAACTCGCGACCTCTAACACCAAGGATCGGTGATCTAATAACCTATGTCAGTCCAATTAGTCGACAGTTGTTAGAAATTCATGTTTCGATACCATGTTCATCACTTGATATAATCTATTCGGATTCAAGTTATATTGGGAAAATTTGATCCGTTTCAAGTCGGTTCATTTTTCCGATTTAATTAAATGAAAATGTTGAAAAAGTAAATTAAACAAATTTTCCAGTTTAAACACAAATAACATTTCAACACAAAATCTGCACAATTGCAAACGTAAACCTGAACCCTGGATGCAGGAGGACGGGGATTTGTAGGGGTGTGCATATGAACAACATGCCGACATTTTCAGTCTATACGATCAAATGAACTTAAGGAAGACAAAGCCAAACCTAGGCAAGTTAAAAGTATCCATCAACTAACATAGTGCTAACTCTCAATTAATAATTATTCGAATTGCACGAAAACGTTTTCATAGGCTTAGATTTGTTTCTCTGAAGTCTGCCCGCGTGTGGATGGAATGAAATTCGATAAGACAATGTGATCTTTGCCTGAAAATCTGACATCAATTCATCCCACTTTCCACTTTCATGCACCAAGAAGTAGTGCCATTGTCACGTCCTGCTGTTTACATTGTGAAGTCATAAAATACGTTTTTGACGCCATAACGCTAGAAACAGTGTTGTCACATTCGATAGACAATAGGAAATGACTCGTTTCAAATGCCTGGTAAGTAATTTTTTGAGGAAAATGAAAGTGATGGCAATACGAAAGATTACGCTTTGGATTCACAAAATCTTTGTTTTTCCTTCATGAGTTAGATCAATACCGAGATATACTGAGTAATCAGCTTCATTCGATCGCGATGCAGTTCCTTGCGGATTCTGCTAAATTAGTTATAAGGCTTTTTTTATTTAATTGTTTGGATTACATTACCCGCCGCACTTTGAAATCTGGATTTAAAAAAAACCTAACAAAACTCATGTGGCAGATGAAACACATTATGCACTTGCAAATACGGTAGTCTTGGAGCTGTCGGAAGTCGATCCGTTGGAAGTTAGTCAAGAAAAATATTTATTTTATTTATTTTTCTGAATAGTTTGGCCTTTTGGAGACCAAGTTCAATTTTAGTTTAATTTTTTTTCCGATCGCCGCACTTTGAAAATCCTGGCCATGCAATGTAATCCAAATGATTAAAAAAATAAGCCTAATCCGTTCAGTGCGAGATCACTGACCAGTTTAACACAGGGAACCACCAATCGTCCAGTAGTTTTAACGTAAATTCAGTATCAAAACTAAGAGAGAAATCTTAGAAACTTACTATTTGATATTCCCAGCCAGGAACTCACTCAAGAACTCACTCAACCTTGCTGTGTGCTATCCCTCAAGCAAGCTATCACCTCATGATGATGAGATCAGGTATCAAGCTAAACATCCCCCATAGGGTTATGTACAATCCTGTCCACCCAAATAGAGCTGGTACCAATTTTACACCTTGGTCTCGTCTAAACAATCCTATTAAGGCTTTCTTGGATTAAGATCGTACTTTTTAGGGAGAGGGGCTCAAAGATCTGACTTTGGTCACAAAAGTCAATGATCAGAGCATCCTTCGTGGCCACTAAACAATCTGACAAGTGTTGTACATACGGCGTATCTGGGAAATGACACAATATTTGGTCACTCATTAATCCTTTTTTGCGCAGTGTTACCAAAATACACTACTAAATTGAAATCAATTCTATGTTAATTAAATATGTTAGATATTCTGTTAATTCCATTCCGGTTCTTCGAAACAACTGACGCGCTCTGTACAACTACTGCCGTACAGGGAAGTTTTCCCCGTGCAGTCTCACAGGGCAAACCATATTAAATTGGATAAACAAGGCCAATTGTTCACTTTCTTTTGATCAATCTGATGCAAAGCATTCAGCTAAATGGCATCATCGCCAAATTACTTAAAGTGGATCCGATATGATTTAGGCCAGACCGTTTTTTGTATTTGTTGGATCACGTTTCACCCAGCCCCCCTGAAAAAAGAAAGAAAATTGTTAATAAATTAGAACAACAACAAAACTGAATCCGAGCCCAAATAACACAAAATAGTTACCCTTTCTGTCGTCTTGTTGAACATTGTAGGGAACAGTTATCAATTTCGCGAATTTTAAACAAAAATGCGAACAGTATGCAGCAGTCAATAAATAACTGTTTCCGATCGCATGTCTCAAAAATTGCCTTCATTAAAATGTAATTCAATAAATAAAAAAGTCTGGCCTAAAGGGCATCATCACAGAACTACTTAAAACGGATCCGATACGCGTAATGCAATCAATTAAAATACACGGAATAAGACGTGGCGCAAAGCTTCCCAGCAATTTCCTACTTTCAGTTCTGAAGCGAATAAGCCGAGTTGTTATTAAATAAATAGCGCCCGACTTCCCCTTGGTAAGAAATAACAAGTTTAGTATAACTCGTGCAAGGCCATACCTTTTATTTGTTGGATTAAAAAGAAACCTGACTTTTGTTCCAAAAACGATCTTTTTTGCAATGTTGGCATAATTTATATGCGAGCCCACGTTGCGACAAAGTTGTGTCAATCCACCTTGGGGTGGATTGGGGGGGGGGGACGGCGTGAACCCACCCACCTAAGGTAACAGGACTTTTCTGGTCCAAATTTTATGCCGGTAGCCTACTGAATCAGCAAAAAAACCTTCCTTGACTGCAGCAACTCTCATATTTGCAATATGGATGAAAATGTTTTTGGAGTGTTAGAACTTTTATCGTGGGTTCATTTGCCCTGTTACAGGAGACAACAAATTTGGCGGAAGTGGTCGTTTCTTTGTGTAGAGAGCTGGTGCGTAGGGGTTAAAGAAGCCAATCAGGATTTCTGCAAAAGTAATGAAAACAGTCATCAAGAACACACAACACCGCAATGTCTACAGGACTTTTCCGAAAAACTCTTCCTTTCAGTCGGCTTGGTGCGACGACTGGTACACAAGGAAATAGCCTGTGTGCATTGTAGTGTAAGCGGGATGATTGAGTTGGTATAATAGGTCCATGAGACCTAAGCCCATTGTGAATTATAATATCAGATTTCAACTGCCATTGTCGTATGGGATGAGATCGTATTGCATGCACTTGTTTACTTTCAGTTTCATACTTACTGCTGGGCTTCAAAACGTGTTTTCAGAAATAATGTGACGTTATAACCATCCAACTAACCATCCAAACAATCTGCATTATATGACGAAATAACCATACAGTCTGCATATTTTAACGTTATAACCATCCAAATAATCTACATCATGTTATGACCATACAAACAAATTTCTGTTTTGTGACATTAGCATTTTTCACACATTTTTAATTTTTATGTGAGGAAAAGCGCTGACCACATGAAATAGCGTCTTACTGTCGAAGATGTTTTCTTTATTTAATCACACAATACTTTCAGAAATATTGTGGCAAATAGAAATTCACCGAGGATACTAGAATGTCTGTCAATTGCTTGTCCATTGGAATGAAAAGCCACATAAATTCTCTTTTCTTCAACTTCCGGTTTACAAGTGCCGCGGGCAATGTTATACAATAAATGAAGAATAAAATGGCCTAACTGGCCACCGACACAGACAGACCCTCACGTAGACACCCCGGACCAGGTCCGTCGTTGATGTACGGCCTTAAAACTTCTGTCAATATGCCGAATGAACAGGAAAAGGGGCGAGTCTAGTACTGATGTAACTAGCTTCTCTTAATAAGGCCTTGTTAAGAAATATTTGGATTACGCTGCACTGATTTTCAAAGTGTGAAGTTCGTCAAAAAATATAAATAATACTTGTGGATGGTCCCCGAAAAGCTAAACTACAGTTGAACGTGTCTTGAGCGACAGTGAACTTTTTCCCCTAAAAGTGTTGTTAAAGGCAAGGTGTCTCCCAAGACAAGGTCATTTAAACCTGTATTAACATATTTCTATGAAGTGGAAATGTCGTAAAAGACAGAATGTACTGTAGTAACAAGTATCAATTAAATTCAATTAAATTGTTTTCCGATAGACCAGATTGATGGAACTGATTGATGCGAACGATGCAGCATTATTCTGCTATGACATCGTTTCACCTGCCGTGTGTAAGAGTTTTCATTTTGCAACCTGATTTCCAAGTGCGGCGGGAGATGTAATCCAAACAATGAAATAATGCGGTCTGGCCTTACTCATTTGTTCTCTACTTCTCCTCGTACTCCCCCAGGTCTACTTGACATTACAAACCCACGAGTGTCGGAGGTGTCCGTGGACATACATTTTGTGGATTTACGAATCCTTGTTGAGGTTCCGAATCGTCTTTTCGTGCACGAAATGAGATCGGTTGAAACGGATTCCTCGTCTTCCTCTAAACGTGACGTGATTCAGTACGCTATACACTGCTCCACGTCAAGAAACAGCAAAATAATTGTAAACTCAACTAGTACTTCATTATCTTTAAAATGAAATTCGCAAAGACTAAGTCTTCTTCAACCTAAAAAACAAACTGCATACCAGTTTAAGATGATGGCACATAATGACGTCATAAAATACAATGTTACCATGTTGCCACAATACGCCAGAAACAGTGTTGTCATTATCACATTCAAAAAGAAAATAAGCAATTATAAATAATTGCCAACTCGTTTATTGCCTGAATTCACTCTTCTCTTGCGTTCGAAAATATCTCAATTTCGTGGTCAAGAAATGATTGTTTAACACAATATGACAGAATACAAGTTACACAAGGGTGCAGACGCACAGCATGTTGTTGCTTTTTGGGACAACAGTGATCGCGGACTATGTTTCAGCGCAGGCAGCGCAGCTGGCCACTTTATTGTATCATATGTGCGCATCTGGACCTCTGGCTTTGCAGAAAAAATAGCATTACTTAGGTGACTTACAGTCAGACAAAAACCTACAAACAAATACATATAATGCCACACAAATTGACATATGCTCATGTGTACGCTTGTGTATGTCATCAATTAAATAAAGGTGATTTTCATCGAAATGTGCGCATAACAATAGTTCCGTAATATTCATCATTTACAAACGTCGCATTGGCCCCAACTGATAAAAAAAGAACCACCAGTGGCGACACATATTTTCGCTTACTACTCCATTTTACGTCCATTCAATTTGGCATTCACAAGTCCTTTCAATTTTTTTTTTTTTCAAAATTATTCGGTTAAAATGAATGATATGCAAGTTGTTTGTCGGCACATTTCCGTTTTTTTGTTTAATCTTGAATTGCGTTTTTGCTGATGCTGCTGACAACACTGCACATCCGGCCCTGAGGGGAAGGCGTGGAACTCAGCTCCTCAGATTCAGCGAGGTCAAGTTACATGTTTTTCTGTCTTATACGTGTATGCTTGAAGAAGTGCTGCTTAAACCGGTAATGTTGCGCAAAAAAGTACGCCACGAAAAATCATCCGATTCTGCCTTTGCGGCGAACGTAATGTCGACGAGTTACTTTCGCTGTGACGAAATCGGGAGTTTTCAGACCTCCGCTCACAGGTGCAAAGTGACGTAAACAACGTGTAACTGAACCTCGCTCATAATCAGCGTACATTACACGTAACAGACACAAAGCTAATTTCCTCGTGACACAGCTATTACCCAGATCAACTCACATCGTTATTAACGGGCTCGATGAGAAACTCTCCAGTACCCGCAGTATATGTGATACTTTATTCGCCGGATGGACCCTCAGTTCCTGCTCGACGAAAATCCCCGCTTCTCCACTGGGGTTGTTGATATGCCGTAAATATCCTAAATAACGTGCCGTGCGTGCAGACCCCATTCAAGGCGTACACAATATTTAAAAACACTCGTAGCTCCTGAAATGACTGCAAATCTTATGATTTAAAAGGCTTTATTATCAGAATGAGGGATTACGAACTTTCTCGTAATATGGATGAAACCCCCATATATATATGTGGACAAAACCATGATCAAAACATGTCACTTACAAAATGTCTGACTTGTTTAAAAATCCACATACACGGACTGCAAAAATTCGCAACTGTAAAAGAAGACCAAACACATCACACAAGGTCTCCTTCGTTTGACCCTTTTATCCTGAATGTAAAATCCAAACGACCATCCTGGGGAAAATCTAGAGAAAAATATACAAAACAAAGCCAAACGGTTTGAACGGAGGTCAATGCGCGATATTCTTTGTTAGTGTGAGGAAATGGCGTGCACCAAATTTATCACTGCCCTGTTTATGTCATTTCACCAACATGGTGGTGATAAGGCCGATTGTATCGATTTTTACCTCATATTAAGGTAAATGACCTAACCAATCTGGTAGATCAAGCGAATACTTTGCGTTACTTACGCAATTGACGAACAGTGTTTTCATGTACAGCAGAACCTGTCTTGAACGGAACTGAACTTTTCCCTCCCAAAAGTGTCGTGAAAGGCAGGGTGTCACCCAAGACAGGGTCATATAAACTAGTTTTAACAGGTAACACACTGAGGAAAAAGTGTGGCAAAAGGCAGGATATCGCCCAAGACAGGTTCTACTGTACTTGGTTTTATTCACCGTTTTGGTTCCAATTGAAATCTTTAACAAAACAGGGTTCAAGGTCAGATGTTTACAGCATTAGTTACACCACGTACAAACGCAGCTGCTACCAGAACTTGATGCTAAATGGCTTTATTCTAGTTAAGGTAATTAATCAACAACCATCATCACAGAAACAGAAGCTGTACTACAAACGGCTTCAGTACATCTGTATTCGTGGGTATGTATTAACAAATCTGTGACGTATGTCTTAGCACTTTAATGCCAGGCTTCGAAAAATACGTCCGACACCCGACATTTACCTGGTAATGATTTAGTTTGTCGTGTCAAGTTCCGTTCAACGTCCGATTAAATATCTGTATAAAGTTTTGTATCAATGGGCCAGGGAATAGCATTTAACATAAACATTTAATAACATTTAATTGCAAATGATTTCAGTATTAACGTATGATTACTCGAATGCTTGTCCAGTAATATTTGCATTTGTCGGATAAAGTTGAATTTTTGTCCGTCACCGACGCGAAGTTGTTTCGAAGCTTGCACAACCTGTACTGGCTGGACCGCATTTGTCACTCCAAATTAGTTGTTCGCCAGATGTGCAATTATGCCAAACCAGCCAAAAACTATCATTTATAAATTTGTTCTAACATTTAACTTAGTTAATGGTTAGAATCAAAATCCGAATTTGAAAACGCAGCAGCTATCGCTGTCATGTTTGTTTTGTTTTTATTCTTGATTATTGGTTATTTTATCTGTGCAAAAAGCGCCATGACAGAAAGGACAATAGTAGCAACAATGACCCACTGACATTTACACCTCATGGTGGAGCATACGGGCTTTCACTAGTGGTTTGCAGCCTTTGACTAAGTACCGGTTCTAAATTCCACATTTTAAAAGCGCCATAGATAATGGGTTTACTTTCAGTCAATTTCGGTAGACAAGTACCATGGGTTACAAGCTTCCCTCCCCTTCATCACTGGTAACTAGGATGGGAGTGGGGGAACCAAGGGAGGATAGGAGGGGGGATGGGGGGTCGGGGAAGGGGATCAATGAAACCTGTACCAAGTAACCATGGTAACGATAATTAAAGTGCTAACTGTCTGTGTGTTATGTCTTCGATTGTCGGGAAACAGAATTGACCTTGTAGTGAAGAAACAAACGAGCAATATCCCATGGCGAGATGAATGGTATCAATCCACTCCAAATATGGACAAAAATGTCAATGTCAAAGCCCGTACATCCACAAAATATGGCACCCGACTGGCCTTGAAAATTCATTTCAAATCAATTCATCAAAGACAGCAGGGAGATCTGACCGTAGATTCACACATCATCGACATCACTCGTGGTCGATGTCTGCGTAACTCTGCCAAGGCCACACGCTATTGAAGTCTACCCTCTATGATGCAGATGTCTTTTTACAGGTCATCCCGCTTAGCTTGAAGTCTCAATGGGAGACTCCTGAAAGTTCGAGCTAACAGAAGTGCGAGTTAAACGTTACTTTTGCAGCAGAAAAGTTCAACCAAACGCGAAGTTCGAGTTATCCGTGTTTTTTTGGTTTTGCTCTTTTAGAGCAATGAAATGAAGATTAGGGGTCCTAGATGACAACTAGAGGGATCCAGCCTTTCATGGTATTCACAAAGATAAGGCGAAAAGCATTTACTGTTTACTACGAAAATTTCTTCAATCTTGTGAACATCTGGGCAGGATAGACAGACACAAATCGAATAGGCCGCCAAATAAAGAAAAGCTTTATTTGTAATTCAGATCAATCCAATTCTATTCAGTATAAAATGCGGCAATTTCTAACACAACCTGCAGGAGCATAATCTTTATTTAACTTTGAAAAAAAACCAGTCCATATTTTTTGCATAAAACATGTAGACTTGCAAAGCCATGAATTCTTCAACACGCATGCAAACTCCCAATAGGGACCGGACATCGCTACATAATCATAACGCAATGAGGTAGAATCTGACGATTTCTTGTGACGTTTTTCTGCGGGCAACATCAAATATCGAATGGCCAGTTCCTAAAATGTATACGGAAAGGACGAAGAAAAACCTTTAGCTTAACCTCTCTATTGGCAAGTCTCTACAGCCAGCCTACAAAGTCCTACCTCACAACCAAATCTTTGCAGACATTTTAACAACATATTGCCTTGCAATGTTCTGCAAATTCGGAGGCCAGAAACATATCCAGGTAATAAAAAGAGCCCAAAATACGAACTTTCGAGATTAAAAAGATTGGTATGGGTTATTTACAGTAACAGAATATTGATATGCAACACAGGATGTCTTTGAAGAATATTTTCATAAACTCGAAGACGTGTTTTCGATTTAAAGTTGTAAAGAATTGCATGCCGTTTCTTTTCCATATGATGATGTCTTTTTTATCATTAATTTAGAAATCACACTCCTACAGAACTGATGGTAAGGGGACGGACCCCAAAAGACCTCTAAAATTTGTTGTTGTTAGTTTGTGTTACAAGAAATTTGAATGCAAAACAACTTGTTCCATGCTGTCAAATATCCCCCAATATTTTGGCACATAAAAAAGGCTAAAATTGGTTTGATATGTAATGTCCCACTTGGAAATACGTTATAAGAAATCATCAGTTACTCGGTGGCGTTACGTTTCTGATTTTTTCCCCACACGTAGTAAGCGACGTTAAATGTGTAACTTGAAAAAAGTACTGATTTTCTACACACATGTAAAAAAGTGAAAAAAGTGAAAAATCCACCAATATCAAAAGTAAATGTCGTGTACATGACAAGTCTACAGTAAATGTGCTGTTCGGTCCATCCCAAGACGACTTGGGCCTCGGAATATTATAACAGTTCGCAGTGGACACGCCCTAATGTAGAAATAACCATATATTATTATACATTATAGCCTCGGCAACTGTACATGTAAGAAGCCCAGATTTAGGTTTAATAGTGTCCGGTTAAAAACTGTGGCCGTTTAAACCAGGATTTAACCTGGTCTTACAAGAAGGGTTTTCAGCAGTACTACCTGTTTTGAGCAACAACCTAAATTTTCGGAGGAAAGATGCCGTAAAATGCAAGTATGCCGTACAAAACAGGTAAAATAAACATCAATCATAAGGATTCATTTGACAGTGATACTGCCATAAAAGGCAGGTGCGCCGCTCAAAACAGGTGCTACTGAACTACTTGCTGGCCGTTCATTAGTCGTTGAGCGGGGTAGCAGGCAACTAAAATTGCAGAACATGAACCGATCACTGATGACTGTGACTGAGAGCGCCGGGGAAACTGGATACATCAAAAACAGAAATCATTGAAACATTTCCAAACATATATGACAAAAAAATCCATATATGGACAGCCTGAAGAGAGAGGCTCTCCAAATAAGACCACATTACATTTGTGGGAAAACTAATCAAGGCCGCCTTTCAATCATGCTTCTAAGAGAATATGGTATTTCTTTGGCCTGGAATGCGACGTGAGAATTCAACTTGTGCATTTGATTGTCACGTTTACATGTATGTAAAAGGAAGACAGTTCATAGCGAAGCGACGCCAGGCCGGGCAGCCAGCCACAGGGCGAGATACAGGCCGGTCGCGCCAACAAGTGCAAAACCCAGGGCTCAGCGCCGAGTAAACAACTAAGAACAGGATTAACCATTTTTGGCATTTAATTCATCCAAGTTTAAAATAAAACCAAACAAGACACCCTTAACACATCAAATATGGAATGCAAAACAAAAATGATGCATTTTTCCTGCATTACAACATATTAATTTAAGCACCGCTCAACAGTGCAAAGCTTCATCGCTTCCCAGGACAGCTTTAGTCACCGGTTCTCTCGACCTGACTGTATTGGAAGCAAGTGACATGCATGGAGAGAGAGAGCCAGCTTCACCAATGGCTGCTGCTGCAAATCCTCCCGAAAAATAATCCAACAACGTCATTCAAATACATACATACAAATATGCTCTTAATTCCCTTATTTGGTGAAAACATTATGTCATTCACTGTGAAACAATGTCTTAAATTTTCCCTTTAACCGGGATTAAATTGCCTCATATTTCGAGGCAATAAGGGAATGAAATGACAATTTTTCAGCCACATATCGATCGCATTGTTCGGGGCACCACAACAAGCCTGATCCATCCGTAAAGCACTCAAATCATCAGTTTCTACACATCATAATGGGCTGTTCAATTTCAACATTTCATACATCTCGCAATCACGACTGGTTCCGCCATCCATCTGTATCCACATACACAACACCCTATGTACACGTATTTACCTTGTACCTAATTCATGTAAGTAGCGAACAACGTGCAATCATGGCTGTAACAGAATTGGCTTGCTTTATGGAGTACTGTATAAGGTTAAAACTCTCTCTGCTTGTGTGTGTGTGTGTGTGTGTGTGTGTGTGTGTGTGTGTGCGTGCGTGCACTAGCAACACGCACATAACAAGAAAGATCAAACATATATACACACACACTTTCTTCCCGATGTGTCTTACTCGCGTACACTATACACTACAAGCATTGGTTACCAGGCAACAATAGGAGAAATGACGTTACGTAACGCCTTGTCCATTATGGTAAAACTGTACACAGTGCTCAATGGATTGACTACATCGCTGCCATTACCCGATTTCTTAAGCAAACTAGGTCCATACAACTGGGAAACATTGTGTGTGTGTGTGTGTGTGTGTGTGTGTGTGTGCGTGTGTGCGTTTGTGTGTGTGTAAGTGTGCGCACGGCAGTATGTGAGTATTTCATCATTGCCATCTTCAACTTTACAATGTACTTTGAAAACAACAGGTTCGGTGAATGAACAATGACAATCGTTAAACATGTGAATATCAACAGCAGCTTTTAGTTTCCACCGTTTAACAGGTGTTCATACCAAACCAACACAGCGTGTTCAAACCTACATTGTTGCATAATATCACTGAAAAATTATGAGTGACATAAAATTTAAAACAATAAATATACCAACAATATAACAACAAATATACTTTTTATGTCAACAGGTCCATCAATTATTACAGTTCCAAAATGCCCTACATTCCTATTACAATGTTCTAGTTGGTTATGTTTGACTAATGCACAGCACTGTTACACTACATAATATCAAAACAGGCCAATACACAAAATACTGAATAGTACATTTGAAGTAACGTTCGCCAATAATTACTATCGACTTCCGTGGCGGGGAAACGGGACATCAAGTAATGAATGTTGTCCGTTAGAATATTACTCAGAAAGTTCAGCATGAATTAGCAGAAACTGACATGGTTCTTTGTCCAGAGGAGGCCAATAGAATAGTACATACAGTTAAACTCCTCCTTTACGGCCACCCATTTTGCCCATTAAATTTGGCCGTATATTAGGATTGGCCGTAAATGAGAACTGCATTTTAATAGCTTTGAAGAAACTGTTTGGAGCCAACATGACCGTAAACCAGGAGTTGTCGTAAATGAAGAGTTTTACTGTAGTTCACAGCTCAATATGAACCAATGGGATATCACATAGTTCACAGTTCAGTGTGAACATGGGAAGATCATATGGTTCACTGTTTAATGTGAACCAATGGCATATCACATGAAACTAATACAACACCACATGGCCACATTTCAGTGTGAACCTACAATGTTCCTTGTTCTAAGTGAACGAGTGGAATATCACATGGTTCAATGTGAACTAATACAACGCCACATGGCCAAAACTCAATGTAAACTAACAATATTCACTGAACCAAGGGAATGCCACTTGGTTCAGCATGGGCCATGAAAATAGCACAAAGCTAAATGTGTCCAGTATGCATCAAAACAATAATACTTGGTTCAATGTGGACAAGCGGAATTATATTGGATGGTTAAATCTGGAACAATAGAATGTTATTAAATGACCATTCAATATCAACAGACCATTCAATGCTCAGTATGCAGTCAGCACCAATTAGAATATCACATGGTGCAATGTCCGACAAATTCGAAACCACCCCCTGAATGTTACACGGTTCAACGTTCAATGACACTGGGAACCATTAAGAAATATTACAGCTTTATAGCAATAATGAACCATCTAAATACAGTAGACATCGTGTGAAGAGAATGGCCTATCGGCCACAAAATTTTATTCGTGTGAGACAGACATTCCTTTCACACAAACAAAAATGACATAAAGTGAACTTTTTAGCCAAATATCTAATGTTCGTATGATGCATATTTTCTCTTCACGGGGCGTTCTCTTCACGCGATGTCCACTGTATTTCATGGTTCATGGCTTTACGTCCTGTGTGAGACAACACACGCCAGGTGAAACAAGACGCTTTTTTTAAAAAGTACTTTTCCATAACGGCAACATCCAGATAAATGCTTGAACAAGTTACACAGGAAACAGGATGCAACACCGCTTCAGTCTCTTGGTTCAGTCTTCAGGAACTCCACCCACTGAACATTGAACTTTGGGACAATCTTTGTTCCTTGAACCAATTCCTCTGGAACGTTTCCGCCGCATCAAGAGACGGATTTTAAACGTACATAACCAGAACCTCGTGAAGTAAACCACTTTCCAACGACACAGGTATTCGGCTGACGCATGTATCCAATGTCCTGATTCTTTTAAATGTCACTGGAACATAAGTCTGTTGATAAAGAAAACGATGTTTTCTACGTGCAGGCTGGCACTGAAGCGCTACACCTTCAGGATATTATATTATCTTACTAATTAAAATGACCTTCTTACAGACAAGGGCAATTCAGTTTTCTGTCATCTTCTTAGCTGACATGTTTAATAACTAATGACATGAATGGTTTCACTTTGTGGACAGTGTAAATTATTTGTACATATAATTCAGCGTATCTGGACCTCCCACCTTGAAAGTTTGTTTTGTACATTTTAATAACTTACTTGAGAATGAGATCCGAGACGGCCACAGACGAATTTTCACATGTCCAGTCTGAAACCTTCCATCGAAACATTACCTTGACTCACTTTGGTATGGCCTACTTTTTATGTACCGTATTTTTTCGAAGAGAAGCAGACGGTGCTAAGACCAAATTTTGAGGCGGTGCCTCTTTTCGAAAAAATCAGAGGAGCACTTTTGCACATAAAGAACCAATGAATCCAGAACATAACATGTTGTAAGATGTACAAAGAAATAAATATTCCTCAGGCTGTCTGTTAATTGAAGAGAAAATGAATTCATCTACAATACCTTGTTTGT
>JBCAUI010227527.1:0-16533 GCA_038406195.1 Haplosyllis anthogorgicola
AAGAAAACTAAGATCACTTGGAGTGAAGAGTGTAATCATGCCTTCTCCACTTTGAAACATGTCTGTAGTATGGCTCCGATATTAGCCTACACTGATTATACCAGACCTTTCAAGGTACACACTGATGCCAGTGAATCTGGATTGGGAGCAGTGCTCTATCAGGAAGACATTGAAGGGAAAGATCAGGTGATTGTGTATGCAAGTAGAACACTGAGCAAGTCAGAAGAGAACTACCCTACCTACAAATTAGAGTTCTTGGCTTTGAAATGGGCCATCACAGACCATTTTCATGAATATCTGTACAGTGGCTCCTTCTTTGTATACACTGATAACAACCCATTGACCTATGTGTTAACAACTGCCAAGTTGGATGCTTGTGGCCAGTGATGGATTGTGAGTTTAGCCAATTATGATTTTGGAATCCATTACAAGAGTGGAAAATTCAATGTCGAGGCAGATGCTTTGTCCAGAATTCCATGGAGACAGGAATTAGACCCTCCCATGGTGAGAGCCATTATAGATGCTAGTGCTAGCAGAGATTTAACTACACTGGAAGCTTATGCTCCAACAATAACTCTGCACAGTGCATGGATAATGGGACAATCATCTGAAGTGCATCCTTTATAAATGACTGACTTTTGGCAGGCAGCAGTTGGTCTTCTCAAAAGGAAACAGTTGAATTCCCAGCAGGTTCAATGTGGTGACTTGTGGGAAGCAATAGCAATATCTCAAACACAGGTGCCAACTAGTGTTCTGGAAAGGTCTCTTGTATAGAAAACTGACTATGGCACAAAAGGATCAGTGTAGCATGCAATTTGTGTTGCCTGTGGCCTATCATCAGCAGGCCCTGAAGGCCTGTCATGATGAGATAGGGCACATGGGTTTTGAAAGATCAATGGGACTGCTAAAAGATTGATTCTACTGGCCAGGTTTCCAAAAGACCATGGAAGAGTGGATAAAGAAATGTGTCTGATGTTTAAGATTCAAACAGAAACCACAAGTGGCAGAAATGTGTCACATTCAAGTGACACATCCCACAGAGCTAGTCCATATGGACTTTTTGATGATAGAGTCACAAAAAGATGGGAAAGACAAAAACATATTGATGTTCACCGATCACTTCACCAGATATGCCCAGGAATTTGTGACCCCATCACAGACAGTGAAGGTAGTTGCCAAAACATTACAGGAGAAATTCCTGGTGCACTATGGTCTACCCAAAAGACTCATGAGTGATCAAGGTCATAATTTCGAATGTAACCTGATTGCTGAACTCTGTAACTTGATTCAAGTCAAAAAGATCAGAACCACACCCTGTAGGCCTGAATCTAATGGGCAGTGTGAGAGATTTAATTCAACCTTAATCTCTATGCTGGGGACACTCCCTGCTGATGCCAAATATAATTGGCAAAAATATGTATCAACCCTGGTGCATGCCTATAATTGCTCCAAATCAAATGCCACAGGATTCAGCCCATACTTCTTAATGTTTGGATGTCACCCGATGCTACCAATTGACATCACTTTTGGAGTATGAGCAGGTGACTTAACCTCAACCATGACTCACAAATATGTGGAGAAACTTCAGAAAAGGCTCAAGTGGGCATATGCAAAGGCACATGACATAATTCAGAAAGAGAATGCTAGATGCAAGGCTAGATATGATCGAAAATTCTGCAGATCAAGATTGAATCTGGGAGACTTGGTCCTAGTCTGACAGAAAGCTTTTAAAGGAAAGCATAAAATACAAGATCAGCGGGAAAATACTCCCTACAAAGTTGTCAAGCAAATCAGTCCCCACATACCTGTGTATAAAATCATCAAGGATGGTGAAAGCAAAGTCAGGACTTTTTATCAAAACATGTTATTGCCACTGGCAAGGGAAATTGATAAAGAAGTAGAAGAGACAAACACACAAGACAGTGAACAAACACCTGAAAACAATGACTCTGATGAGGGTCCTGCATGGACAGGTTCCATTACAAGAAACAGAGTCAAATGCAGTAAAAGTACAAGTAACTGCCAAAGCCAATCTACTAATGAATGAACACTTTGAGATTAAGGATGGGCAAGTCACAAGGCTCCATCCAACCAGTGTTCTGTCAGTAATGTGAAAAAATTTATCCAGATTACTGAAACCATGGATGGGTGTCTCTTAAGATGACATTCTAGTGAATTCTCTTGTACTATATGCTATCTCTTATATCCAAGTAAATATACTCAAATTTAAGACCATCAGGAGAAGTCAGGGTTTACCTGATTCTACAGATGATGGTAAAAAGAGATGGGTAGTCTAAAGAGTGTTATGTTTAATCTAGCAAAAATCCCAACTTCTTCCCAATTTTCTTTTTCCAAAGTGGGCTATTTGTAGTGTCAGCCCTTGGAGACAGAGGTCTTGCAACATTGTTGCAGCTTTTGTGCATGTGCCTACTTAGAGACTATTTTAGGGGTATAAAAGGAAAGGGAAAGTGTGTCATAGAGGATGGAAGGGAATGGATTGAAATCCAAACTGAAAACTGAAATGGCTCAGTTGCCAGTAGATGTATTACACAACATGGATTTAATACTGGCTAGGGATACTGCTTATTTTAGCCATCAACAGTTGGATCATTTGGATAAATTGTTGATGGGAAACATCCATTTTAACTTCACTCTAAAGGATTATTTGTTGATGTTAACATGGGATATTTGAGTAGGAACTCTTAATTGTGATGTAGAAGGGTTATATGTAAACCATAGTGGACACCGAATCCTGACTCATTGTCATGATGGATCATTAAAGCCATTGGAAAAAGGTGATGAATAAGCGACAAGTGGGAATGTATGACAGATTTGATTTTCTTGTGGCAGCTGAAGACTCACAATTTAAAGAACTAGAGACCAAGCTGCAAAAACATTTGTGATATAAAATGACAATGGGATTACTTATAACTGACCTGCTCATTTGTGAAGAAGATGATTTGACATTTTGTTACCATTGCCATCAGTGGAATTATACGTATCTGCCATATCAAGCACTTTTTAGTCTAAACCAATGGAACCCTATTTGGCTGAGATTGTATTACTTTCATCATTGGTTGGATAAAGCCCCATCAGTGGTGCTTTGGAAAATTCACCAACAGTTGCCGTGAGGTAAGCAACAAATTAAAGCTTGTAACCATGGAGCAGCCACCCAAGCAGTGCAGTTTAAATTGCGAATAAGAGTTACTGCTCAAGCAGTGATGAGCGGCGGCCTCCAATTGTCGCATGAAGTAATGAAACAAACTATTGATGTAATAAGTGAACATTTTAATGAACAGTTTAAGGCACACAGATCCACTGATCAATGTTACTGTTAGGGTTAGGGTTATTAAAACTTGAGTTTAAAAAGAGAACATGAATGAACTGTAGTAAGATACTAAAGAAAACAGTCATAAACAAGTAATCACTCTTGGTCTGTGGCCTTGGCAGCCTCACCCTGGACCTCAATCTCCACCTCACCCTCACCTACTGCAAACTTGGTAACAATGGCTTTGGCTTCAGCCTGGCCTTCCTGATTTTCCTCCAGAATGGGGAGCACGGGGGGTTGTTCTGGGAACATGTCGAGCCTGGTGTGATGGGTTTGGAGGTGCCTCCCCCATCCATCAGAGCCCCAGACATGATGGGTACAATAGGGGCACATGAGACACACACCAGTGTGTACTCTACGGGTGTGGGTACAAACACCTCCCCTATTTCCAGCAGCAATGCCACAGAAGCAGCATTGGTAATCCCCCTGACGAAAACCTGGGAGGCATGCAAGGCGATCCTCAGGACAAAGTCCAAAATGAACAAGTGATTTCTTTTCATCCAGGATTACTGCTTCTGCAGCTGTGATTGGCACTATGTCAGGCTGTTGGATCTTGGCCTTCTTGGGAGCCAAAGATTTTTGTGTTCGCTTAGCTGGGGGTGGGATATCAGTTGGGGCAGTAGAGGGGCCAGCCTCAGTAGTAGCGAGGCGGGTGGTATCCAATAATTTCTCGAGAATCGGGTCAGCCACAGTGTCCTCATCAATGAAGAGTACAGTGGGATCTGCCAGTTCAACAGGATCCAGGTTGGCATCATCCCCACAGAGAACCTCCATAGTTCTCAGGAACGAAGAGACATTCATCCCTAAAATGAAGAAAAAAATTTGGTAGTAAGGAAATGCAAGCTGCCACTCGGGCAGTGTAGCTGAAATGGCAAACAAAGTAGGCTGCTTCGGCTGCAGTCCAGATTTGGGATAAAGAAATTTACATACCAGCCAAAACCACATTCATGTGGCTCAGGGCTTCTCGCTCCAAATGTCCAGCTCAGAAACTAGGGGCTGCCGCCATCCACAGTCTGAGCATGGCCTGAAAATAAGATGAGAACACATCAATTGTGTGTAACAAGATACCAAAGACAAATGGGGATATGTGCCAGTCCACAACTAAAACCTTATACTCATGTCCATCATGAGCTGCTGAGCCTGGTCATCCGGGAGTATGAACTCCCTTCCAAATTCAACCTCAGCATGTGTGTGGAAATAACGGCAGAATTCCTTGGTGGGGGCAGGTTTCAATTCTTCCAATTCAGCCTCATTTGCATCATCTAGAGGGATGCCTCCCTCTGCCTCCAGATCTGCAAAAGATGATAGTTAATTGAAAATATTTGTCATAATTATATCCAATTGAATTTAGGTGATGGTGATTGCTCATGAAGTGGTAATCCTACACCAAATACTAAAGGAAAAACCAGAACTCCTAGGGTGGATGCAATTAACTGGTGTAATAGAAGTACACGATATTTATCTGAAGTCAACAACCACCTTGGATTCAATAATCAGTTGCTGCAACAAACAATTATATGTGGGATCGATATATTGGTTGAGCAAGACCGTCTACTAGTTAAAAGTGGGAAGGTAGGTTACCTCATACTTCTTGTACCTTGGCCTCTAAGGCAGCGGGAGGGTTGTTCAAAGCATGTTGGACTTCTTCGTGATGGACGCGATGAAGTTCTGCAATCTGAAATGTTACAATGAGGGATGGAGAGCGGCCGCTTGAGCAGTGTGGTTAAAATAACAAGGAAAGGAGACTGCTTGAGCTGCTGCCCAGCCATACACAAGTGAAAATAATTCTAACATTTTTGTGTCAAGTTGAGATGTATGAACCAAAAATATGAGATGCCCTCGAAATGGGTGCCTGCGGACAAAACCTCTGTTTCTTTGGGAGAGGCTGTGCGCTTGAAAAAGGTGGTTAAAATTGTTGCAGAGGCAAAACCTGTTGGGTGTGTTCAAACACATGTATCAGGTAAATAAAATAAGGAATTTGTTGGTAAACTCACCCTGGACACACAGTTGTAGTCCTCTTCTACCAAAATTGATCCCAAACTGCTTTGTAACTCAAGGGGAGTGAGCTGTCAGCTGAGGAGCTGCTCTGCAGCCATGACAATCTGGGCTGCTTCACTCGACATGAGATTGTAGTCACAGAAGCCCTGAAAGAGAGGTGTACATGTGTTTAAGATACTGTCCACCAATCGATAAATAGTAGAAGGTGCAAAATTTAAGTAAAAATTACAATGACAAAATCCAGTAAGAAAATTGATTTGCATGCATAAAATAGGAATAATACTCACAGCAGCTCAAAACTGAGCTAGTAGATTGGTGGCCTCTATCTCTTGTAAGCATTGTAGCCATCTGAAGTCATCCATATTTGAAGAAAACTAAGAAAAACTGGTATAAATGAGCAAATTTCGAAAAGCTGTGAGTAGATTTGAAAAAATGCATGGCAGTTAGAAAAAATGAACCGGGAACCATGAGATGCTGTGACATCATTCAAAGAGTGATGGAATTACATCCAAAAAATAGGGAGATGATGAGCCATGGCACGAGCAGTGTAATTGACTCATTAAATGAGGGGCACTGCTCCAGTGGCAGCTTTATCTAATAAAACTAATTCATTGCATGATACTGAATAAGAATTGAATTAATATAATTACAGCATGCCACCTAGGACTAAGAATACCAAGTGGAAATATCCTCCACAGTGTGCTGTGGCTTGATTTCCACCAATAGTGTGTCAGTCAACAGAGGGAAGTAAAAATTCTTGGTAGTTAGTGTGAGTTATTCCAGATGTGTGACAAACTATCGTATCTGAAGTGATCCACCACGAAACTGAAATAGAAAAAAAAAATTATTAAATAAACCAAGTGACATGAGGACATGCAGGATTTTAGGGGGCAGAGTGTCCTAAAGGTGAAAGAGTGACCAAATTTTAAATTTCCCACAATATGGTGGGAGACAACACATGACCATGTGACCCCCGACTATGCTGACATCATCAATGACATCATTACAAAATCATATAAAACAGACAGTAATTCCATGATAAACTTAGTTGGGACTTAGAGCTTGAAGAGATAACTTGTCACTGTGCCTCAGGTAACCATAATTAATTTATTTAATAGGGAAGGGGAGGGAATAAACTAATTAAATTAATTAATTGTGGGGATAAAAGGCATAAAAAGGAGGGATTTAATAAGAAGATGTAAATGACTGACTCAGTGACCATAATAATGCATTTTTCATAAAAGTGTGTTTTTGTTGCGGATTGATTTAAATTGTAAGCTGTATTATTGTTATTAATAGGGGTTTTCATCCCAGAGCTTGAGTTAGAGACTCAGAAGTTAATAAAGATACTGTTAATTAACCAACCTACGGATTTGTTCAAGTACTGCTTTGTTAATTGTGCACGGGTCCCCGACTCCTCATAATACACTGCCTCAGATCCGAACGGCAAAGAAAACACAAACGCGACAATTATTTTATTATAAAATTTACTATTTACGTCATGTATCAATGCAGTACTTTAAGAGAAATTAATAAATATCTGTGATACTAAAACTTTCGTTTACGTCCGTTTCACCAACCTGGTTGATGTACTGTTAATCTTGGTTTTTCTTAATTCGTATCTAACTCTTTTTCATCTAATTTGTCTAATCTGTCTAATTAGATAGGATAAAAAGTTACCAAATTATCCCTATTTTTGAGATGCCATTGTGTTCAATGCATGTAAATTGAACCCTTTTTGGTCAGACTACCATATTTCACTGTTTGAATGTACTCAACCTATGTACCATTGCCGAAATTAGCTCATTTCAATTCTATCTAATTAGACAGATTAGACAAATTAGATAAAATAAGGCTAGGTACGAATTAAGAAAAAACCCTATTGCGCAAAAGTGGTGTTCTCGACGCAAAGTAAACAATAATCAAAAACGTTATTCATTTCCAAACAGTAGTCTTTATTTCATCACAAATCACATTTCATGCATAAAAAGTGCCACTTCCTGTTTCCGGTAAATGTACAATATGTTTTTTAAGTTGGGTTGAAAGAAATGTGTTTTTTTTCTGTTTTGTAAAAGCAAAGTCACAGTTGTCTCGTAAATAACACAGCTGAATATTTTAGTTGTTTTCTAGGTTTTCTTTGACCCATACATTGCAGGGGCGGATCTAGGATTTGCCATTGGAGGGGGCTCCCCGGCGCCTTCAGGTGGTTGGAGGGGGCGCCTTTTAATAATTTCCTCCAAAACCCTATGAAAATGAAAGAAATTTGGGCCGTTGGAGGGGGCGCGCACCGGCCGTGCCCCCCTTAGATCCGCCAATGCATTGAAGGTCGTACCATGATCATACTTACTCAATGGCAGAGACAAGAAGTAAAATGCCGGGGATAAAGCAGGCACCACTTGCGGTTTCCCTCTAGTTCCACCTACTTTACCCAGCTTAAGTACTTACACCCAGTATTTAGCGTATTATCTAGTACTGGGTTAGCTACACCGCAGTACATTGCAGCTGCCAACCATTTCGAAGGTGGGCTAGTTAGCCATGCAGTAAATGCACACACCATCCTGCATGCCTGTCACAAAAATAATGCTGCGGAAAGGAGTTTAGGATGCGACCAAAGTTTAAATTAAATTTGTAATCAAATGAATTGTTCTCAATCACAAAATGTTCACACAAAAGATACAAGGGCACCTTAACGCACCGACGTTAATGGTGTAATGTATACCAGACTACCAAACTACAGGACAACTGTGCCATCAAATAAGAAAATAAATTCATTTGTAGCTATGAGATCTTTTGTTTTAAAATCAAGACCTACCTATCTGTGAAATGATTCACCCTGATGGTGCGCCAAAGGTTATCACCTGTAAGTGTGGGTTAAAATTGCAGTTTTCTGGATGCCTCATGAACCTATGTGATCTTTTAAGGGCTGTGTCTGCGAATCACGGGTCCTCTCAACACATGAAAATTGGAATTTTCTGATAAAAACTTAAAATTTAGAATAAATAAGATAAATTGAAATGTATGATAATTATTAACTATGAATTTTAGTGACAAAGAACGTTGAGAAATGAAGAAATGGAATGAATTTCGCCAAGAAGTTGGTAAAATTTAAGGTAAAAATCCAACGAGTAAGTCTTTAAACAAAAATAAAAAATGTCAAAATCAGACATTTTGCACAGACTCTGCCGAATTTCGATTTGTTTTTCTGTAGTCATGTCATATTAGCCATAAATAATAAAAATAATATTGAATTCATTGAGCCAAAAGATTGGGTATTTTTCGCGCACACTAGCAGTAGACTACACTATCGGGTGCAGGATTGCCCGTAGGGGGGCTCCAACCTGATTTTCGCCTAAACATTTGATGGAAACTGCATGAAAATGAAAAATAAAACATCCTGCCCGTTAAAGGGGGGGGGGGGGTGTCAGTGGTCCCACAAATGGATCCCCGTCTAACACGCAGTAACACTGGGGGAATGGTAGTTTTCTGGCTATTCTGACAGATTCAGAGGGTGAAATTCTTTTATTCTTGAACAATAGCACGTCAAAAGCACAGCTTGAGATTTTTTCATTCTCTCCTTTGTTCTCTTCGTTTCTAAAATGATAGGAGTTTCAGGAGATGGACCCATAAGGCGGTCATTTTGTCAGAGGCACCTCTGTTCTGCATTGGCGGATCCAGGGCTGTGCCATTGATGCTGATAAAAGCATAGAGTGTGATTTTATTGTTAAAAAAATAATGAGATTTTTATCCATTGGAAAAAAATAACTGTTCTAACTGAAATTATCGTGTGGTATTATATTTAAACTTGTAACTAGCTTGCTCCAGAATAATGCCAGAAAGCAATCAGTTTGCTTTACACCAAGAAAAAAAAGGTATAAAGGTACAGAATGGCTTTTCCCTTGGTTCTCCCTCTAATTAGTGAACAGTCAATGCTGAGGCAATGGTTAAAGTTTGAATCTTCTTTATTGCTGTTCTCTGATGTCTATATGTAGCTGAGGTCGTTTCTAGCCTGGTGCCTGGTCCCAACTTGATCTGTGCTATGCTGGAGGTGTGTGTGCTTTATGTAGCCAGGGACTTGATTGAATTTTAATGGTTTTAATTGGGTGTTACTATTTTTAGCTTAGGTAGTTAGAGATCTAAGACTTTGGGATTTGAAGTTGTGATGACCAAAGATGGGCACTATCTGCTGGAGTGCTTGTCTGCTGGACTTGTCTAGGAGAGCGGAGGGTAATTTATCTACCTTGTAGAGCATTCAAATCATGTCTGTACACATGTTCATTGCCCAAGTCAATACCAAAGTCTAGCCTAAAATAATTTCTTTTCTTTCAGTTTTTCTTGCCACATTTACCTTCATGTTTCAACGAATGAGAATCTAGCTGTTACAGAGGGCGAAATATCTTCATTTTAGGAACAATAGCTACTTTTCACATGAAATTAAATGAAATTATTTTCAGGAGTTGAAAGAGAGACTTTTTGTGATTA
Source organism: Haplosyllis anthogorgicola (assembly GCA_038406195.1). NCBI lineage: Eukaryota > Metazoa > Annelida > Polychaeta > Phyllodocida > Syllidae > Haplosyllis > Haplosyllis anthogorgicola. The sequence continues at coordinate 9,806 of JBCAUI010227527.1, forward strand.
TTCATCTGTACCTGATATTTTAATTCATTTCTCTTGTTCCTTTCTTTCTTTATTTTATAGACTAACAATGGCCTCAAACGATGAAAGAGACGCCAGAAAGCTGACCGGAAGTGCCAATGTTTCCGCCAAATTACTCCTACATGTGTTATACCACGTACGTCCCAAGATGCGCGTGCAGTTTGCCACGGATGCTCTGGGAATGGAGGACACAGAGTATGAGCTGCTGGAGGAGGATTTCCGCAGAAACTTTGAGGTAAGAAAGTTTCTGCCAAATCTGAAATTGTTTCTCTTTGCGACCATAAACTTGCATGCTGTGCTGTTCACCTGAATAAAAGTACCTCTCATCAGTGGCGGATCCAGGATTTCCCATAAAAGGGTGCACATGAAAATGAAACAAAAAATGGCCATTGGGGTCATGCGCCCTTCTGCGCCCCCTAAATCTGTCAATGCTTATTTGATAGTCTCAGTCTGCGTCTTGATCTAACAAACAGCAGAGCATAATATAATAAAATAACATTTTATTTTAATTCTTTGTGAAATTTTCATTTCAGGTGCTTAAAATCTGGTACAGAACTGTTGTTGATGTTCAGGTGAAAGAGTTTCTCAACAAACTAGTTGAATGGCAGAAGAAAGGTTTCATCAGCCACAGAGTCTGGGTTGAGATGGGGAACTATGTCAGATCTGAACTACTTCCAGTTCCTCTTCTCACAGCAGCGCCCCCATGTGACAATGACACAGAGGTGACACCTAGTGGTAGGGAGTTCTCACTAGAAGACAAATGTAAGTGATAGGATAAGCTACAGGATATGATTCCTCTAAATAGCACATCAAAGCACAGTGTGGAATTTGTTTGTACTCTCTTCTGTTCGGTACATTTCTCAATTTGTCGCAATTTCAGGAGCTGAATGCTAAAAGGTTCAGTGTTTCAGAGGTAAATTTATGTTCCAAGTTGCGGCGTCTTCAAGTTTTTTCATTAAAATTTGGAAAAGGCTGGCCTCAGATCAAAACATCTATTTTTTCAAGCACAACATGTCTGCTATTTAAAAAGAATAGTGGAGAGGGACAGGGCCTTATCCCAGATTTTTTTTATTTGTTTTATTACTTTTCAAATTTTCAGAGAGGCGATCCAAAAAAACTCACGAAAAGTGACATACAATTTTTCCCGTTACATTATTTGAACTCCAATTAATTCTTCTTTCTTTTTTTTCTTTTTCTTTTCTTTTTTTTCTTACAATTCTTGATTTTTGGGAGCGGCGGAAAACGTAATCCAACAAATAAAATAGTCTAGCCTAAAGTGAAATAATATTGTATTAAACATTTCTTTACTATGCAAGAGGGCATAACAAACATTTTGGAAGTAACAGTCACTTTTGTACAATTACCTTTCATCTTTGCAGTCAAAATCAAGAGACAGTTGAAAGTGTCACTGCGCAGGCGCTGCAGAAACTCCCTGTCCACTGATTGGCTCGCTAAAGAGAAGGCCAGAACTTTTCCACTTCGGAACTACTATGTGGGACTCAAGCAAAGGAAGAAAATCAGGAGGGCCATCAAAAGGGACCTGCGAAAAGAGCTGAACAGAATTCATGATATATTAGATGTTGGAATAGAAGACGGTGCTGTGAACATAGTTGTGATAGGTTTGTGCTGTTTAATTGCATTTTACTAAAATGGTCTGTCTAAATGTCTAATTAGATTAAACCACGTCAATTTGGAAATTGATAACAAAACACACTATATGTTAGATTAGTCATTCACAGACTTGTTAAAACATGATTGTACAGATTAGACTGTCATCAACTGTTACAATAATTGTTTATTTCTACGTTGAAAATGGAAAACTGAAATATGTTGCAGCTCATAAGTGTTTCAATTCTTATCCTTTTAGGACCTGCTGGTGTTGGAAAGGGCAGTTCCATGGCTATACTTGCGTCAGACTGGGTTGACCTAGAAGACACGGTGAGGACAGAGGTCAGCACTGGGCAGCAGTCTACAATAGGGCGGATGTTTGGCTGCATGGGTTTGCGGTTCACATTTATTTGCGAAAGAAATTCCCATTGTTCTAAAACTCCAGCAGAACTACTCAGTCAATTTGACTATGTTTTCCTAATTGAGCTTCGGTATGTGAATGACAACTCCTCCCTGGAGCAAATCATTCTTAAGCAACATGGGCTGAAGGAGAAAAACATTTCTGGGATTCAGATCAGGTTCATTTTGAGAGGAAGGTCAGGTAGCAAGGTCCTCTAGCTGCCTGACGGTTACGATGAGTACCAGAAGGGAACCAATGATGATATTGATGCAGCAATTGATGATACAATTGGAGACTGTTTTCTTATACTCACTTCCAGAGATGGTGACTACATCAGCAAAGAAACTCTGAATAAAGTCGATGGTGAATTTGAAATAACAGGCCTCAGTGACAAAGATATTTCCAAATGTGCAGCAAATTATCTTGAAAGTGAAGAATTGGCGAAAGACTTGATTGTAAAAGCCGAAGAAGTTAAAATTTATGGTCTGCTCTCCATACCCATTATACTTTTAATGATTTGTGTCTTGTATGATGCAACAAAAACTTTACCAGCAAGTCTAACAGAAACTGTTGACAGTATCATGAGCATGTGTTTGGACAGATCAACAATGAAACATTTTGGAAAGAAGGCCAAGGAGATTGTAGGACTGGAGCATCTGCTGTACAGGCTAGGAGAACTTTCACTGAAGGCTCTACAAGGGAAAACACTACAACTTCTTCTGTCGAGAGTAGGTTTATTGGAGTTATTATCCAGTTTATATTATATTTCAGCTTGACCCTTTTTGCCAGATATGTATCTCAGAAGTTTAAGCTGCTTTGAAATATCTGCATTCAAATTTATCTTAGTTTCATCTAATAACATTTTCCAACTGTATATTCCCAAGCTGAAAATTTATTTTGTTTTGGATAAATACTGAACAAAGGTAACCCATATTGCTATTCTACTACAAATAAACCTATAAAAATCAACAAAATATAAACATTTAGGATTCAGAAGGCATTAAATCACAACGAGAATGACAACTTGAAATAGACCAAATGATTCAGCAGTTTAATAACCATCCGATTCTGAACTGTTTATATTTTAGACTGCAGTTACAGAGATAAGCGAACATTTGCTGAAGCTCGGTCTTCTGCATGATTCTCTTCAAAATAAAGAAGCTGGTCTAAAAGGATGGCTGTCCTACCCACACAAACTGTTCTAAGAGTACTGGGCAGGGTACTATGCGGCCAGATATGCGTCACAAACTGGGGTAAGGCATCTATGTAGAGTAAGATTCATCAATAATGGTGACGAATCGAATTAAATAAAAAACATTTTCAGCTGCATACAATTACTGCTGTTGAACTGCTTGTTCATTGAGCCTGTAACTACTCGGGAGTTTTTCTATTTATTCTAAAAACTTAATTAGGCAAAGTTGTTTAGTTCAAAAATTGTTTCTAAACAAACCCCGTAAAAAAGAATACTAAAAATATAAACCTGACATAATTATTACAAGGTCAAATTTACATATCAATGTTGATACAACAAGTCATCAGAATACCAACAATGCAGTCGAATCTGCCGTCTTGCTGCATGTTTTTGAGTCGTATAAAATAAAGAGTTCACTGTTCTACTGAATAGATAGCATTACACTGTTTAGGTCATCAGAATAAAAAATACCATTTTTATTTCAATATGTGCACCTCTTTTTTCATATTACTGAAAATGTTTTTATTTTGCTACAGACAATCCCTTTTAACATCTCTGACAGGTCCATGTCGAATGTTGGGAAGTTCACTTATGGAATCATGGAAGATCCATCTCTTCTCTGCCAAGAACTATGCCGGAAGTTAATGCACACGACCCAGAATGTGACACCTGATAAAATTTTATCTATATCATACTTCTTATCAGAAAATCATGCTATGTTTCACTATGTGCGTGATGTGCACAAGGAGAAGCCTGACGCACCAGTCAATCTTTTGTACAATGACACAATTTGCTGCTTGAACAATTATGTACCACAGCCTGAAAAACCAAGTCAACTCTACTTCTGTTCAGGGGATGAAGATCAAACTTTGATTTCAAGATACAATATTTCCCGTTCAAGTGATAACAATTCCACAGACAATACTAAGCCCTGTACCGTATTTATGAAAAACAACAATGCAAACTGCATGTACGGATTACTGCAGGCCTGTGCCAACATGAACCAGTCTATTGAGTACCTTTACTTAGAAGGAAACCCGCAGTCAAAGTCTGAAGTTTCTCAAGAAACAAATGAGATGCGTAACCTGCCACTTCGGTTCACAGATGAATCAAAGGTCACAATCAGTTTTTGTGACTTTCAGTGGTCAGCACTACAAACAGTGGCACACTCACTGCAGCATTGTACAACACTGGAGGAGTTATGCTTGATTACATGTATCAACGTACCGAACCAGTTATTTCTCGCATTGCGTCACATGAGTCAACTCAAGGAGATTTACATCTGGAAATGTAAACTGTCTTCAGAGCAATGTGTTACAATGTTGCAATCACTGACCTTCTGCCCAATGAAGAGACTTATGTTATATAAAGTTGGTTTGACGGGTGCGATCAGTGAAGACCTTGCTGAAGAAGATGTTCTTGCCCTGAGGAAGCTGATACATGAAAACAAGCTACCGAAGCTTCGTCGTCTAGTTCTTTATTCGAATAGTTTCCGCGGGATGTCCGATTCATTCCGTAAACTTGTGGAGACATGTGAGGAGAAGCTGGAGAAACATGCAGTATGGGTGTGGAAAGATGATCTGCCTGAAGAGTTTAACATTCATCAGTATCGATGTTTACTAGTGACATAATTAATATTCGGTTCAGTTTTGCTACATGTGACACCTGTAAATTAACTTCTCTCACGAATGTTTGCAAAGTTTTGTCTAAAGATGTTTGCACACACACATTACACTATTATTTGTAAGACACTGAAACCGGCGCTTTGATATAGTTTATTGTAAACCTTAACTTCAAATAAATTGATTTGAAAAACTATTTTCGGTTTTTTATTTAAATAAAAATTCGATACAATATTCAATATCAGCACCGATAGTTTAAATTGGTACTAAAACTAATGTAGTTCGTTTAAAATGGTAATTTTTTTTCTAATTTTCGGTAATCCTGCAAGAATTCGTTTAATAAGTTACTTTCAAGTAAATAAGTTTGAAACTCAAGTATTTATGTCATTTTATTTAAAATAAATAACAACGGCATATATCTTTTTATTTTCACCCCGTAACATCATGGACTTTAAACGAAGCAGCAGTAAGCAGTAAGCAGCAATTAAGTCAATAACGGTCGAATTATTTTTACAGTTTTCTTCAAAAGTTTCATGGTTGTCAGGTTGTTTTTACTTAACCCTTTCCTTTCGTTTAAGTTAAATTTTGAACTTTCCGTCAGTACCGAATTATAGAATTCTGCACCAAATGTAAACTTTAAAATGTACGCAGCTTCAAATTTTAAGCACTGGTAAATTGTTAAACACCTGTAGGAGGTGGCGCCCCCCCCAAATAGACCCTTCAGACTGAGTACGCAAACTGTAGTAAAACACCACTGCTTTGTATTGAGGACCCGCTGCGGGTACCCACAGTATATTTACTTAGGTTCACATAAACACCCGCTGCAGGTACCCACAGTATATTCACTTAGGTTCACACAAACACCTGCTGCGGGTACCCACAGTATATTAACTTAGGTTCACACAAACACCCGCTGTGGGTACCCACAGTATATTTACTTAAGTTCACACAAACACCTGCTGCTGGTACCCACAGTATATTCACTTAGGTTCGCACAGACACCCGTTGTGGGTACCCACATTATATTTACATAGGTTCACACAGACACCCGCGGCGGGTACCCACAGTATATTTTCTTAGGTTCACACAAACACTTGCTGCTGGTACCCACAGTATATTAACATAGGTTCAGACAGACACCCGCTGTGGGTACCCACAGTATATTTACATAGGTTCACACAGACACCCATGGTGGGTACCACAGTATATTTACTTAGGTTCACACAAACACTTGCTGCGATACCCACAGTATATTTATATAGCTTCTCACAAACACCCGCTGTGGGTACCCACAGTATATCTACACAGGTTTGCACAAACACCCACTGTGGGTACCAAAGGTTATCTACACAGGTTTGCACAAACACCCACTGTGGGTACCAACAGTATATTTACATAGGTTCACACAAACACCTGCTGCAGGTACCCACAGTATATTTACATAGGTTTACACAAACACCTGCCACAAGTACCACAGTATATTTACTTAGGTTCACACAAACACCCACTGTGGGTACCCACAGTATATTTACATGGGTTTGCACAAACACATGCTGCAGGTACCCACAGTATATTTATATAGGTTCGTACAATGCTCACTGCAGGTACCCACAGTATATTTACTTAGGTTTGCACAAACACCCACTGTAGGTACCCACAGTATATTTACATAGGTTCACACATACACCCGCTGTGGGTACCCACAGTATATTTACATAGGTTCACACAAACACCTGCTGCAGGTACCCACAGTATATTTATATAGGTTCGTACAACACTCGCTGTAGGTACCCACAGTATATTTACATAGGTGTTGTGTTCGGCGGAGTTACCTTTGGTTCCAACATACAAGTCAACCCGAGATGCGGTCCTTTTATTCTAAGTTTAT
>JBCAUI010227638.1:0-16527 GCA_038406195.1 Haplosyllis anthogorgicola
CACCCCAACCCTAAAGTGGGATGACTGGATGGCTAGTTTTTCAGGTGGACGACCACATAGTCTTATTGAATTTCATTTGATAGACAAAAAACTCCACGTGACAATGCGATAGACTAAACTGGAATAAATTGCGCTTTTTTCATGCCAAGGATCACTATGTCTTGTCGAATGTCACATCTTCTTACACAACTCTCCCTTCGTACAGCTTTGCTCAGCTTCTGACTTGTTGCCGCCTCGGGAGACTTTCCGCGCGGGACCAGAGGTTAAGTGTCCGGGGAACGAGATCCGATCCAGTCTGTTTATATCTCATACACAAACATAGCGCTCCAACTAGTCGAAAACCGATTCGAATTGAATTGTGTCAGAATGGAAAATTCCTTCGGGTTTATTACAGTTTAATTCTCCAGTAAAGCTCTCACTACATTACCGTGTGCTGCATTTACTCTGTACACTATTTTAGCAGCTGCCAAGCTGTATCCAGCTAGTGTTGGGGTAATTGACTTTCCTCTATCAAGCGTTTGTTTTGGTTTTCCTCGCATGAATAAAAAATACACCTGCGAGGGTTGTGTACAGTCATTCTTGTCTACGGGGTAACAGCTATTGCCCCACCTGAGCACACCGGATGGGAAGGAAGCTACACAAGCAGCAACCACTCAGTGGAGAGGGCGACCAAAGAGCACTACACGTGTTACTACAGGTTCGACCCTAACCACTTCGACTATCGCTGCTTGTTCCAAGCCTTACCCACAATCTATTGTGTTGATATATTACTCATACACAGCCAATAAAAACTGAGCGTTTCTCTCGTATTGCCGGATAGGATTACTCAGGGTTCTGATACTCAAGGCAATACGCAGTTTTTATAGTGTAAAGTGTCAGCTAGTTACACATGTTGGCAACACAATTAGACCTGTTACCATGCTGACATAAGAAATATGTACCCTTTCCTTAGTAACCCTTCTCAACAATACAATTTGTGGAAACAATTCTCAAGAATATGTTTGGTTCCGAAATGTTTGAATCCATGGCGAAACGTAACAAAGGTTAACCTTTTTTATCGCTCAAAATTTCATTCTTGGGACAATATGTTGGGAAATTCTCAAATTTCTAAGTCAGATATCTGGTATTTTTTCTGCTTCAACAATCCATGGTTAATCCATTATCTCATTATTCGCTCACTTAATCCGGCACACTTTATCCACCTGAGGGCAAATTCGTGTAACGTGTGCGCGTGCGCGCGCTACATTTTTGGGCAATAATTTAAGCTGTAAAACCGTTTTCAGTAGCAGATCTAGAAATTTGTTCGGTGGAGGGGGGGGGGCAATGACTTGAAATATTTGTAGCCAAAGATGGCGGCCATATTAAATTAAACATGTTTATACAAGGGGCCTTAAAGCTACCCCTAGATCCGCTACTGGTTTTACAGTAAATATCTTATTTATTTTACAATCAATAAGTTCACTATTTAAACTAACAACTTCTAGCTAACACTTACTATTGACAAAATGACCACAGAATAATCAAGATGCTGATACACAATACGCAGTTCACAGCTGCTGCACAAAACCGATTAAACTGATTAACACGAAGAAAACGACCTTTACAAATCATAGCAAATTCACACCACAAATATTGTGATTTTTAATTGGAACTTATTTAATTTTTGCTTCCATTTGAATTTTAAATTTTTGAAATCTTGTTGAATTGGTTACAAAAATTGAAATCAAATCAAATACAAGCGCTGCCAACTAGATTTAATGTTCCCATCTATGTGCCTTCTCAACTATGTTTGAAAAAGTGCGACTGGCTGCCTGCTAACAGCCTTATGCAATGAATCCTACAGAGCAGAAAACAAGTGCCATTTAGACTTTGACGATGATAGCGCACGAGTGAGTAAGCTTTCCAGCAACAGATCCACCCTGTCTTTGAAACCCACGGGCAGAGTTAGCTCAGGTCCAAAACAGAGGGTACCAGTGGCCCAATCAAATGGACTCATAAAAGAAGAATGGGGGAAAAAAGAACAGGAAAATAATTTTCTCCATCGCTCCAATGCGACACAATGAATAGAATGCTGTCAAACTATCGGGCCCAGTTTTGATTTTCACATTAAACCCTCGTTTTTCCTGTTGTTCATTTCAGCGGTAAACATGTTAAGCGAGCCGGTAAATCTCCCATTGAATCTTCACGCTGTATTACCTGCGCGCTCTCTAATTATCTTCTTATGGAGAAGAACATTTTCTCCAAACAACAGAAAATTCTCCTTCATGATTTAATCTGAACTGACACTTTGCAACCCTAAAAGGGTTTTCAAAACAGATAGTTTTTCTTATATTTGAAGTGAAATGACCTTGGCTTTGTTTGAATTTGACCTTCAAGATAAGGATTGTATTGTCAGAGAAATATTGCAGAATCTTTGAAAAATAACCAACATCACTTTTTTCCGTTTCTTTGAAGAATTAAATTAAGCTCTGTTGGTGTGGAATGTTAACTAAATACTTGTTTCCATTTTTAAAACGCAAACGCAAAACACAAAATAACTTTTCCGGTGAATTTGATCGGTTTTGCATCGTTTCCTTTTAAAAATTTACGTTTTAAAGAAGGTCTAAATAACAGACAATTTTGCTGTCGAACAGGCAGTTAGTTAGGCGTAGCATATCAGATTATTTTAACACCTCTGTCAGTGTGCGTTTCCTGTCTGAGAGGCAGGCACACAGGAAGACATGCACGCGCATGCCTGAAGGCAGCAACAAGGCTTCGACCAAGTCTTATATTTCACTCTGACACCACAGTACAAAATGTAATATTTGCAGTTAAATGTAAAAGCTGTTTACACTTTCAATAATAAGCCAGAAAGAACAAACACAGTGAGAAAAGTTAATTAAAATTTAATTCACCACAACAGAGTTTTGCAATAAAGCTACTGAGCTTTAAACTGTACAAATTACTCTGCGTGTTAACAAACCTCTTGCGTGATCTGGGTTGGTTCTCTCTGTGTAGAACATTCAGTGAAAAAGCTTTAGAATTGAAAGTTTAGATGGTAATCTCTCTGTGTGGTGCATTACGACTTCTTCCTCCCGTGCGTGCTGAGAGCCGAACCTACATTCTTCCAACATGGTAACTTTACAAGATTGTCAGTGTTTCCTCTTACAGTCCGAATATATTACATTAAAACCATAAAATAGGTCCAGATGGACCTGAGCTCATTTGGCATTATCAAAATACTTAGAAAATTTAGATCACGATATCACAAGGATACAATTTGAGAATAAAGGTCACAGCAACAAAATTTTTGCTAGGCTTTGAGATGGGACAAGGGTGCATATGTGTATAAAATATGAAATCTCTATGATCAATAGTGTGCTCAGGGTGACTGTGCACAAACGACAAAGACGACGACAATGACGACGATGACGGACGATGGACACTTCATGATTCTGTAAGCTCTTTGGCATATATGCCAAATGAGCCAAAAAGTGTTGCCATGGTAAGATTGAATAAATTAAGCCTAAACTTCACTGTAGTAGAGACTCGATGCAATGCCCGAGTTTCACTGGGAATAAAATTAAATGTATTCCAACACAGGACTGGTGCCAATTTTACACCTTGGTCTGGGAGGCTGTGATTTACTGAGACACTGCACAACATCTCTACCCTCTATCATGCTAGTACCAATTTTGCATCTTGGTCTTGTGAGGCTGTGATTTGCTAAGACACTGTCCCATGTCTCTGGCCTGTCCAGGAAAAGAACCCGGCCAACTTCTCTCCTATGAAGTACAACATCAAGAGTGAAGCTCCAGTATGATGTACATGACGATGTATGATGGATGTTTCTTGCATCATTTCTAGGTGAGTCAATGTTTTAAATTATAAACATGTACCTTTTACGTTTTGAAATTGAGCACACTGCAAATTACGACACTTTAAAACATGTGAATTTACGGTATCATGCAAACCAACATGGACACGTCTCGAAACTTTCACGCGAGGTTCTGCTCCAATCTCTTACAAAACATCTCTCCAAAAACTGACGGCAAATATTTCATGACTGTAGCTTTAAAGTAAATGGAAAATAAGCAGAAAGATCAGGTCATTAGGCGAAAGCATCATTATTACCATGGTAACATGCTAGATAACATATTTGATAACCTTCACACAAGTGTTCCGTTTTTATTTAAGTCAAAAATAAAAATAAATAATGTCACTTTAAAGAAGTCACACCAACTAAAAACGAATCTACAAGACTCTACAATTGTTCAATTGTTCAGAGGATTCTTTTTTGATATGAATGACGTCATAGTTCCTTGACAACGCCACGTGACAACGCGACGTAACAACGTAAACAAGATTTAATTTTGTTTCCTGCATTTGCAAATTGATAATTTTCACTTTTTCACTAAATTATTGGATCTTCTTTACAATTCATCTGAACTTGGTTATGTTCTCATTTAGGCAATTGTTTCTATTTGCGTAAAGACACTCAAAACTAACAGGACTACGTCACATGTCACTCTGCTAAATCAAAATCTCCTTGTTAAACCACCTGTCACCAACGGTCAACCTCTTGAGTTGACCCTTCACGTTGCCCTTAAGCTTTACTAAAGCTGTTTCACAACACAATTGACATTGTGCCACATAGAATGGAGGTTTTAGAATTGAGATGTAACGACATTCGTTTAAAATTGTGATAAGCATCTCACACCTAAATATATGTCTCCTAAGGCTTTTCCACTTTATCATTTGAATCGGGAAAGTAAATGAAAACGAGATAGCCATTTTCAAATGACGGGTCTATCGAATGCCGAAACAATTACTTTCCAACGTTCCAATCTATGACGTAGCATCATTATCAACCTTACGACGTAATCTGTGATGTAACAACGGGACAGTGTCTGGAAGTCTAGCCTATGAAACAGAAGTTTACTTTCTCTCAATTCTTGAATATTTCACCAATCAATAGACCATTCTGGAACCTTATAAGGAAGTTCTTTGTCGCATTACTATACCTATATTAGTACCTTATTGATAAACGAAAAGATAAAAATCACTTTACTTTATAAATTACAAGCCCTCATACCGACAGAGCACAATAACTTCACACGCACTAGGGTTTGTGTGAGCATGTGTGCATGTTGTGTGTGAGATGCTATCATCTCTGATACTATCTCTACAAATAAGTATTCCTTTAACAGCACCATATGTGCACAAGGATGCTTCTGAAAATTAACTCAACTTCAACTTTCAATTACTTTGCACTAAAACCTTTTCATCCTCCCCACTCAATTTCTGTTGATTATTGTTCTAGCAGATGAACTAATTTGACAATTTAATTTTTATGCAAACCACAGGACAATATCTACAACAAACCTGCCTCCATCCATTGAAGTGCTTTCGAAGTTCTTACTTCTAACCTCTTTGCTACTACATCAGCTATGTTCTGAAACTAGCACCAACAATTTGCCCATAATTAGAATTTACTCATATGTTGTGAATTGACACAAGACTCATACTGTGCAGACAAAGGGGTCCTTTCAATAATCCATTCTTCAATAAAATGCAAAGCTGACCTAATCCTTAGATCCAGTGTGACATCTACCTGGCGAAATGCCACAGAAATACCTAGATCAAACTTAGTAACCTCTTCTGATGATAAATATAATGTGTACTCACCTAACACTGTGACCTTGACCTTTTTACTGAGGTCATCATATCCCTGCAGTTGACACTGTATCTCTGAGTCGTCCTCTCTTTGGGCGCCACTTATAATCAGGTCAAATCCGTCAACCTTCATATCCACAGAGTACCTACACAGAGAGAATAAAGGTGTTAAACTGCGACTAGAGACACGTGTACCAACACATATTGAATATAACTAAGTTAAACTGGGACTGGCACATCCTTGACAAACGCAAAACACAAAAGTTTACATGTAGTCTTCCAGAAATTAAGTTCCCAATACGCTTAGAATGGAATTCCATCTTTATACCTGGCAGGGAAATCATGCAACCCTGACACGCCAGTGCTAAATTTACACCTTGGCAATCATAGAATGGTGAGATTTGTCTCACATCTTATGTTTAATATTATTAAGGGATAAACATGTTTTACTACTGGTTATCACACCGAAATGTAAAATTGGGATCGGCATGTTAGATGTAACTTTCTACGCTACTGTGCTTGTTCGTAAAAAAATAATGATGCCTGAATGCGAGGTCATAAGTTATTGCAGTTCATTCTGCAAATGCACACACACATATAAATTTACACAAAACCTAAAATACTTTTAAAATGCTGAAATACTTTTCCTACCTGTCAGGTGCGGCCCATCGCTCGTTGTCAATGAACAGGTTCCTGACGTTACCGTTACGCTGGTACTGTATCCAGGCGATGCCCCGGTCTCCACGGTTACCGATCCGACAGTACAGCGTCCGCGTCCCGAACTCCGGGATCTTAGTTTCCGAGGGAGCTGTTATCCATGCTGGTTCCTGGGCCAGCACCGGCACTGCATTCTGGGACATCACAGAGAGTAACATAATCACAGCGTAAAACAATGACGTCATCAATTGTGGTGGTGATGATGCCATATTCTTCTTTATTAAACTTGAGCACGGCTTCCGATTGGCTAAGAGTTGAAGAGATGAAGGCGAGGCTGAGCTTCCTCTGGTGGTGGTGACTACATTTGAGCTTTTGATTTTGGGACGAGTTGTGGCCTTGTAGTGGTGTGGCACTGATTTGGCAGGATTTGACTTTGAACTGTAGGATGGCTTTAATTTGTGGCCACCAGAGGGACTTGTTGTAAGCTTAAGATGGTGGCACACGTGTAAGTGTTCAATTTCAGCACCAGTACAAATTGATATGTTCGTTTTCTCGGATTGACAATGAACTGCTCCATTCTGAGTATTGTCCTTGCAACAGCATTGATTGGGATTTCCATGGACACCTGCACTGCAGATGGGACCATGGCAACATGAGTGGGACTCACAGTTGACAACTGCATCAATTTGACTAGTTCCTCCCTCCTGGATACATCCAATCCTGTTATTTTGCAGTAAAGTTAAGTATTCTATTGCACCTAAATGTTGGTTGTCATGACAACCAGTTAGTTTTGATTGTTCTCTGGCATTCAAACCAAATTCTTGGTTGCCAGGGACCATGTTGTCCAGCGTGTTGCTACGCACGTTGTCATGGAGATTCTGCCATTGAAATCTCCCTTGACAACCATTACACACTTGTTGGGGATTCATGCTCGTTTCCATAGTAATACTTTCTGTTTCCAAGCAGCAGTTACCACATACTTTGGTTTCTAAAGTTACAACATCAGCAGCTTCCATAACAACCATTGTATTTCTATGCACCTTTTGTAAGTAATCCTTTTTTAACTCAATTATTCTAACTTTTCCATTTTAAATTAAATTGAGTGTCACTGATTGAAAACAACCAACCATGTGTTTTGTTGGGTTTTCAGTTGTAAACTTCATACATATTTCAGTGTTGTAAAAGCCACAAGTAATTTATGTTGAAGGAAAATTATCTTATTTAGAAAAAAGTACTTCAAAGAAGTTTATGAGACTTGTCGCACACAATCGAAGTTTTGTGAAAAAGTAAAGCATATCATAACATCAAGAGCTTTTCACATTCATTCGCGATCATAGTTATCACAATGTTTGGCTATTCAGTGTCTTTTTGGCCTTTAAACTTGGTGTTTTTTGTCAATTTAAATTTACAACAGCAGGTGCCTTAGCAACTTGTAGCATTTGTCTAGCAAATAATTATTTCCATGGTAACTGACAGTTTACAATAGTCACAGTGCTTCCTTGGGATAAAGTAATTTCAACAGAAAAGTGCAAAAGGTTGCGTTTTGAAAATCCTTTCCTTTTAAGAGATTTAAATTGAAGCTAATCCAATTTTCGTTCTATTATTATCACCTGGATGTGAAATTTCGTTTTATTGTACAACTCATTTGACCACGTCTATTTTCCTCCTGGTCACCCGGTCCACCCTTCAATTGAGCATCAGTTTATGAGATTTAACTAGCATAATTTTTCCATCACTTGTTGCCATAGAGATCAAGACCCCAAAACTGCTTGTATTTACGTCCCTAACAAAGGGAGCCGTCCTTTCCACCGCAGGAGATCTAATTCACTTAGGGGGGAGGCATCCTTTCATCTGAAAAGAAAATTGAAGAAAAAAATATCAGTGGAATTGTGCTATGATAGTAATTTAAATGGTACAATTGCCGCATTTGTGTGTCTATATTCGTGCATTTAGTGCTGACAAGACGCAATAAATTAAGGCGATGTTTTCATGTCTGTCTGTCTGTCCGTCTGCCTATGTTTGAAGACTTTTGAACTAGTGGACAAAACACCAAGGTCATTGATCAGGTCCAAGGTCATCGGCCGAGTATTCTATTTAAAATGATCATGACATTAATCGTCTTTCAAACACTTTGCTATCTTTTTTCATCATATTTAATAACAAGACTTTCAAGAGCATCACGATATTGGGAGAAAACAATAAAGGCATTCACTTATGTATCTGTGATCAAAAGCTAACTTGCTCAAGGTCACTTGAAGGTCAGGAGCAAAAGCTCTGACCAAAATCACTGCTCACAATGAGTAAACAGCAAATTGGTCTCCGGATTAAAATTACATTCTTCTTTCATGTATCAATGTTCAAGGTCACTTGAAGGTCGAGGTGCAAAAGCTGAGGCAAACAATTCTGTTTGCATCACTTGTAAATGGAAAGTTGGTCTCCACATTCAGGTACATTCTTGTTTCATGTTTAAGTTACGCGAGTGAGCAAGTCGTGTTGTCTGCCAAGAAACTGTAGTAAATTTCACTTTTTACGAGGTGTGGTTTTATCGTCATTATAATTTAATGTTTAAATTTCCCACGTTTTTCAAAGGATCAAATTTATTCATATTGCGAAGTGTTTATGACATGTATATTACTTAAAATTGTGTAGTAAAATCCTATTTACTCGTGGGTAACCGTTAAGAAATTACATGGGAATTTATCATGCCAGTTTCGTATTATAATTTCCATTGAACAAATATTTGTTAATTTACAAATTTTCTCGAAGTTTTACGTTGCATGTGAAAAATAAGCATATCATATTGCAATTGCCATCATCATTTTAATAATTTTAGAATTCATTCAATGGAAGTCCTTTGAAAATATAATCAGAAGAAAAATCATGATTTAGGATGTTTATAAAACCACATTCTAAAACATTTTTTTGTGGTGCATCGCACCTTAATGCAATAAAATAAAAGCAGACCATAAATAGCCATAAACCTGATCCAACTCTCCATGTTTATATTTTCCTCAAACACAAAACAATGACATTACATGTAGCGAGCCTTGCTGCTATGACAATGTGATTGCTATCTGTTATGGCTTCAGTGGCATTTTAGCAACAATATGTCTAAAGCACCATAAACCAATGGTTACTCCAAATAACACCAGGTTTTGTTGTAGACTATTGGCATTTATTTAACAGGAAGATCACTGCCGTAGGGAACTCACCCTGTGCATGATATACCGTATTTATCCTAATAAACGCACACCCCTCTTTCTTGAAACTATGCTAACATCATATTAGACACTTCACAACAGAATTTTTTTCTAATTTTACGAGATGTCATTTCACTTTTGGGTACATTATGTAAAGTTTTCCTTAAATTTTATCACTACCTCATCCAAAAATACCACTAAAATGCACATAAATATGCCTTATGTGAGTTGATAAGTAATGTTTTGATAGTTATCCCAAATTTTATATGACAGCTCGTTACCAAGCACATCAGTCAAAAGATGCCTTTAACCAACATAAATTGCAAAATTTAGTCCTTCGCGCATGCGCGTTAATTAGGATAAATACGGTAGTTGGAATAGGCAATTCATACAAGAAACGTTCGTAGACCAAATCACCAAATCCATTTTTGCATCAATCTCATACCGTTTAAAAACTTTTGACCAAGCACACTGTCATTCAAGAACTATATGCCATACACAGTAGACTGTGCGCCCAAAGCAAGTTTTACTGTATGTTCCTGTCTGCTTATTACACTCTGTTTGCCGGTACCAATTTGACCCTTTCAGTGATTGACTACTTTACGGATAAATAATCACTTATTTTGGTACATTCGTATTTATTCCAAATGAGCCAAAAATTAAAACCCCAAGTCCGAATTCCCAAATTTATTTCAAGTTTCTGTTCCAATTCTTGAAACTGTTTTTCCCTCCTATACTTGTAGCTACACTCCTACAACATATCTAACATAACTGAATCTCCTGTTTTTCAGGAATTTTGTGTTTTTCTTGCAGAGTCACCAACAAGTCAATGTGGTACACTTGCATAAGATGTGGTAAGAAAAAAGTCACTTTCTGTGAAGTACCCTTTCACACCCATTCACACCTTGACAATGAAGAGTTCCAATGTTAATCTGTTCAATCTTAAAACTTTTAAAAAGATAAGGATGTGTCATGACTCTACCCCCATGTTTTTACCTTTTACAGATACAAATTTTGGTGTGCCAGAAATATTTGTCAAGACAGTTGTTAAACTGAAAAATAGGCCTAGCTACAAAATTTATTTTGGCAGTATTACCCGTCTCTTACCACTTAGGCAAGTTCCAAATGGTCAAATCACCAAATTTTCCTTCAACAAATTTAAAAAGGTGAATAAACAAATAACGGTAAATCAAGTACATGTAGTGCTTTGATATCATACAGTTTATGTGGTTTCACATGAAAAAAAACCTCCATATTATCGCCCAGCTGGTTATAGTAAATAGTAACTGCCCATTTATAACCCCCATGAAGCCCCTGAACACTTTTTTAAAGATGTAAGTTGATTATTATTGTGACATTGCTCTGTTCCAGTCTGTTTTATCAAGGCTTATTGCCAAACACCCCTCCCCTCCTCCCTCCCCAATTCTTTTACAATTTTGTGAAGATGATGAATTGCCTGTGTTGCCCCTTTTGCACACCCCTTTAGAAACATAAAGGCCATTTAGTGCTTGTCAAATGTACAAATTCCCTTCTCAGTTCTCACCAATGCAATGTAATACACCAGATAAACAGTGCATACATACAGTAAAATCCATGTTCTATTATGGAATAAATCTTCAAGCTACACACTAACAACTACAACTAAGTATCATCTTATTCCGTGTATGTTTTTCTATGTACTAATATGTGCTTTTACAAGGGTTACAGAATGACTTTTTTCAGTTGTACAAAAACCCTCTTCTTCTTTTCTTTCATAAAGTTAAATTTGCTTTGACTACAGTTTGGAAGTGCCTCTGAATTTATTGAAGAATAATTTACTATAAATTTCATTTGTAACCAATGAAAATTTGTTCATCACCCATTTCATTTAAATATGTATCTTCTTTATGGAAATATACTAAATCTCTTAAATTTGAGTCAAATTCCCCATTTCAAAAGATACTAACAAGTGATCAGTTTAATGGTGTCACATATACAACTTATTCTTTGTCCTTTACAATTTATTCTTTATCCTTTAACACCTTTACACTATTTCCTTTGCTTAATTCAAGAAGTGCATGTCCACATACTATTTGGTATGTAGTGCACTATTATGCTAAATGGTGACCTCAACATATACAAGATGCAGTGGCCATTAGGAAGCTGGCCTCAGGCATTTTCAACATAATGAATACTGCATTCTGCTTCACAATAGACTTTTGTTAGTTACAGTTGTTGCAATGTGAATAGAGAAATATTTTATATATTAATAAATTGATTATTTACTGGTGTGAACTCAATTCAATTTACAATACATTGTATGATTAACTTAAGCTGTCAGTCTAGCATTCGTTTTATTTCATAGATGGATATTTATTTTTTATTTTCGAGTTTTACATCCCTTTTTCATTTTGGTTCTCGATTTAAATTTAATTTCTATGAGAGTCTTACATTCACTTTTACACTTATTTCATTTTAATAATTTCTTTCCTTCTTTCCTTTTAAACAATCTTAGTTTTCCTTTTTAATTCTTTCTGCTTTGGGTTTAAATTTAAATTCTATGTCTATCAGTAAATCTTATTGTACTCCATTTTTATATTTTATTTATGAACTGTTAAAATTCATCGTTTCCAACTAAACAAAGGCCCTTCAAAAGATCAACTTTCTACAATATCTCCCGAAACATTTCAAAAACTTTTAGGCAATTAAAACTAAATCATTTCCAAACCCAATGTTCTGGTGCCAAACCGCGTCTGCTCGAGAGTGGACGCCGCGTTTACCTCACAATACAACCCTCCATGTCATAACTCCCCAGTTACCATAGTAACACCATTGTTCTACACAGTAACTCCATGTTTTGCTATTTTTTAGCCGCGAGCGACAGAAATATCAACATATATAATACGTGGCTTTGTTTTGGCCGATTTTCGGTTTTTGTATAATTGTGTTTTGGTTGACACTGAGGGAGTGTAGAACTTTTACAAACTGGAAATATTCCAGATTTTTCAGTTTTCAATTTTCTAAATATTTGAATTGTATTTTATAAATTTAACAGTTTTAACAATATTCATACTTTATTATACTTTCGCGATTCTGAATCTTCAACTATTTCAGTCCATTCTTCTTCAGATTTAAACTGTGGCTATTAACAGGACGGTTTCAACTGATTGTAAATTGAAATTTACACAATTCAGCTGCCGACCCTGAATTTCTCACTGGGGGGGGGGGGGGGGATACCTAAAATCCCCTGCCAATGCAATTTTGTTTACTTTTCGGGGATGAAACAATTAAATCAACCCTCACACTGTAATATTTAGTCTTTCCTCCTTTCAGCATAAACATGTGTTTTTATTCGGATTTAAAAGCAATTGTTCAAATATCTATAAATATTTGTAATTCAGGACAATTTGTAGCATTGTACTGTATTCAATGTGCACAATCTGTCCTCCATTAAAAACCTCCACAATCAGATGCTTTACAGAGAACAATGTCTGTTGATATTGTGACCAAATAAGGTAAATAAAGAAATGAGGTTTTTATTGGTTTTTATGACAGTTTAACATGTGTGACAGAATCAATGCAATTCATGATAAAACATGTGGTACAAAACTAGCTGCAGTAAATGTGATTGTTATTGAGAGAGTAAAAATCACATATTTTCATTATTTTCAATGTTTTTATGTTTGTGTTTATTTAATTCAATCTATTTCAATCGTTGCCAATTGATGGTCAACAAAGTTCTGTTTTACATACTTTATGAGATATTCAATTGTCAAAACACTAGCTAAGCACACTGATTTGTCTAATTATTCTAACAAGTTCAATTTTTTTTCGATCGCCGCACTTTAAAAATCCTGCCATTGCAATGTAATCCAAATGATTAAATAAAAGACCTAAAGTTCCTCAGTTGAACTTTCTTCGTACATTTTGAAATGTCGCACTGCTGTTTAATTTAAAACCAAAAGTGAAATCTTTAGTTTTACTGATAGTCAACAGTATGCTTTCCAAGGCATATTGTTCAGACATGTACATTTATTTAATTTACTAACACATCACCATCATGATGGAACTTAGGCCTTACTTCTTTAATCATTTGAATTTCATCAAATAGATGTCATGCTTTTTGGTGTTTAACCATTTTTTATCCTTGATACTGCATTGCATTGACTCTAATTCAAGAGTGACGATCGAAATAATTTTTCAAGAAAAGTGATATTTGAACTTGGGCCTTAAATAGCCAAAATACAGCAAATTCAGCACAATCTTTTTCGATCAATTGACTATCGAAATTCGCTGGGATTTCAGCGGTCTTCAGCCAAGACGTACCAGAAATAGTACCACTGTACAATTTACGTTGTTACGTCATGTTATTCAACTGCAAAACGTGTTTTATTCTTCTATTTTTGCATCCGGATTTAAAAAATATGGCTGCTGTTCAAGAATACATCTCGCAGTAATTAAATTTTTGGTAGGCTTAGAGGTGGGACATAGGTGCTTTTGTGTACAAAGTATGGAGTCTCTGTGATCAGTAGTATATGCTCAGGGCAAGTGTACACAGACGATAACAACGACAATGACGATGGACGACAGACAATTCGATTCTACAGGCTCTTTGGCAATAATGCCAAATGAGGCAAAAAATCCGGCCGGAAATGTAATCCAAACGATTAAATTTTAAATTTTTACTCAGGTGAAAGTCGTGACAGAAACACGTGGCTTACAATACGTGTTCCATCTCTCCAAACCGGATAGAATTTCACTCCGTGATAACTTCAAGGACGAACAATACAACATGTATCCAGTTCTATTCAAATCTAAACGCAAATCGTGCATTGATGATTGCCAAGTGGAGCTGTCTTTCGATGATCTGAATTTAAGCTCCGAATGGACAAAAATACACTGGCTGACAGGTGCACTGCCAAGTCTAAAATATATGTATCACTGTTTTTGCAACATACGTTTTATGCAAATATAGTATTAACAAAGTGTGGCATGAGAAATTCACTTGCCAGTTAAAAGTTGAGGTAGTTTTTTCAGCACAGCCATTGGGTCCGTAACCTCTAAATCTATGCGTGTTCAACGCATTGAAGTGCGTTAGTGGAAAAACTCCATTTTTTCCGACTGACCATTTCATTACTACTTGTAAAACCCGCTAGGAACCCCCACCCCGACGTTACGTCACAGTATGTTACATTGCGTTGCGTCACGTCTCCAACTACGTCATAGGTGTTTGTGTGGACTGAGGACGGGCCCGGCTTAGTAATTAGATGTTACGTTTTTATCATATGCATCGTGATTTGAAATGTTAGAGCAGCAGAATAAACTACTGCAATGTAAAGTTGTGTGTGATTTAACTTCAAGTTTAAGTTGGTGGGTAATTCTATCTCATAGCTAGGGAAACATCCCGCAAAAATCAGAGGTCTGAGGCAAAATGACCCGCAGAATGACAAGTGTCAGAAACATTAAGTCTGACAAAATCTCCCTGTTGGTACAAGCAACTAATTACAACTATTTGCTTAGTAAGAAATCTCAATATCGTTAAACCTTCACAGAGTCATGTACTTCATATTTACTCGCCAGTCACGTGATATTTACTCCTGGTCATGTGACCTTGTCTTGTGTTTAATTGGTCCAGCTGTTCTTCGTTGTAGACATTTGAATTTACAACTATTGTCATTTTTACAATCGTCAGATTTGTCTCTATTGACACAAGTTCAAAATGGTTTTGTTTGAAATCTTTGGACGTTTCAAAAGTTTCAGTTTGACACCTGTTCAGCATAAAAGGCGCTTCTCTTCTCAATGATTTTTTTTCCTGATGATTGTCTGTGTTTATCTTATTAATTTACGATTAATTGTTTAAAGTTTCAAAAAAAAAAGTTATTTTCAATTATCCCATTTTGCTTGGTAATAAAACTTTTGCATCAAGTTCGCGATGCGCATCAATAAAAGCTCTAAAAATATGTGTGATGTGAAGCTGACCTGTCGGAGATGACTTCATTGGAGGTATAAGTTTCTAAGGTTCGCACGTGATTAGACTGGGTTTATTCCAAAACAGTGCACGCATAGTTTTATAGTATGTCCTATGACCCTACAGGCTGTAACGCACGTTCGCGCACACTTTTTTCATTAGAAACTTACGTGTCCATTAAAAATGGCTTTGAAACCCAGCAGAAGAGTCATCAAGTCCAAAATAGGGGTACAAGTGGCACCATGAAATGTTTGCGGGCTAGTTCCATAACTGTGACGGTTGCCATAAATAATATTGGAAAAAATTACTTATCAGCCACTGGTATCCGAGACCTATTTTGTTGGGCCACTGGTACCCTCTGCTTCGGACTTGGGATGATTCTGTCAATGCCAGGATATAGCTACATGGTCGTTAGTAAGCATCCAGCCACACTCTCACCCACATTTTGTGATAAAGATAATTTCTTCACAATTTTCCGAACTCTGAGACTACCTGAATCTCTTTCCCAAAAACCAGTTCCCTGATAACTAAAAACTCTGCTCTCTTTGCCAAGCTAATTGTTGGGAAACAAAAGAACGATAATTGAAACTAAAGTATCAATATCGGTTCTAACATTAATCTCCCTCATTCTAATCATGTTTGATTATTAATCCATAACGTTAAACAAACAGTTGCTATGGTTACCTTGCTAATCACTGAGGTGTATCCGGGGCTCAGTGAAGTGAAGCACTTCTACAGTTGAAGTTGGCATGGCAACTGAAAGAATAAAAGAGACAATAATTAAGATAATAATCTGACAATCAAAAGAACAAATGCCTCAGAATAAAACACTTTGTGGATGGAGTTAATGGACGCATAACGCGTTGGATGCGCGAGGGTAAATAGTCGATAAATACTAGAGGCAGGATTTCCCGCCCCCTTGGGCCAGACTTTTTTTTATTTGTTGGATTACGTTTCCCGCCGCTCTCAGAAATCATGAAATCAAAAAAAAAGGTCCAGATGGACCTGAGCTCATTTGGCATTATCATAAAACTAAGACAATATAGGTTACAATATCACATGAATACA
>JBCAUI010227749.1:0-30895 GCA_038406195.1 Haplosyllis anthogorgicola
ATGGGACATAGGTGCATATGTTTGTATGATATGAAGTCTCTATGATCAATAGTGTGCTCAGGATGACTGTGCACAGATGACAATGATGATGACAACAACAACAACGATGACGGATGACGGACACTTCATGATTCTATAGGCTCTTTGGCATATATGCCAAATGAGCCAAAAATGTAGCAATATGTTTGGAAAAAAATACACATTACATTAATTAATTTTGAAGTGTAAATTATAAATTACATATTAATTACACAATTTAAATCAAACTGATAACTGATATTTTTGGCTGCACGCATTCTCTTCTAGGAAGTGCTGCTATCTATGACATTCCTTCATACTTGAGATTTATTTACAAATTTCCTTTACTAAACGTTTGAACTTTCATGTATCTTGATTAACCTTAATATGAAGTAAATGAAAAATATCTTACTGATATAATAATATGACAGGCCCTCTGTAAACTGAAAGCCACCAAATGCATTGAATCTCTCAAAGATGAGCGTGTATTTGCGGACTTTTTCCGACTCGGGTTGACTACAGTTAATAACCATAGACCGTCGAGTCTGTAAAGTTCTGTCTTCAATATTGCAGTTTTCATATTCTGATTTTGATACCTGTAAATAAAAAAAAAACATTTTCGTTAGTATAAAAAACGCACCAGAATGTTTTTCTACTTTAGGCCTTTTTTATCTGGATTACATGCACTGACAGGATTTTCAAAGTGCGGCGACCGGAAAAAAAAAAAATTTAACTTGGCCCCTAAAAACAAAATTAAGATTTTTCCCAATCGACGTCCAATGGAACATGTCCGCAACGAGTGTATTTTGCTCTGTGCTGCCAGTTGAGGTTTTTGGGGTTTTTTTTGAAATTCCGATTTCAAAGTGCGGCGGGAAATGTCATCCAAACAATTAAATTAAAAAAAGCCTTATGTCACAATATATTTCGAGTTGGACAAAAACAGTTCGAGTTGGCATAAACTCCTGATCTTCTGACATGTTCATTTCTGATCGTGGTAAATAAAATTATTTCGTTGATGCTAGACTCGTAAATATAAAGCAAATCTTAACAATAGTAAAGATTGATGCTTCTTCCTTAATTTTATAAAGTTCTGGCAGATGAATAAATTCGGATGTGGCCCACACATCAAAAATGTATCTTCAGACCGAAGAGAGTTTATTTCCGTCATGCCAGTCTGATTACGTTACAAAATCCCAGTGAACGTTCACATACACAGACAGTACAGGTTACAACCCCTATTAGAGTATTTCGGATTGTGTAACATGCGACTCATTACGATATAATGTTTATCGATTTTTCTAGGCAACATTTCGTGACATTCGTTTGTCTAAATTTCAACCTGATTGCGGGGATTGTATTCGCTCAGACTGATCTGTAATTTAACAACCGGAACACTAAAGATGGTACTTGTTTCGCACGGTTACCAGTGGGGTCACCGATCAGAGGAGGTGTCGTCAGTGTGGTCACCGGTTCGCTGCAAACAAGTGGGTTCTGCAAATGTATTGCCGCAAGTGGCCCGCGGACCCCTAAAATGCGTCGGTGACCCCGTCGGCAACTTTATACAAGTGTCTGGTAACTTCTATTGTCTCGGCGACCCCCCGGTAACTGTGACACAAGTGCCACCAATGTCATACTCCGGCGTAATGTACCATTGTGTGTCAAATGGCATTTCTGTTATAGCAATTGTGCAACTATATTTAGTATTTGTTTGTAATCATGCTTCTATGGTAGGGGTTTATATATGGCAATAGGTTACGTAATTGACATATTTAGTTACTCAGAATTGGACAATTATTAGTTGATTCAGTACAAAATAGGGTTAACTTTGCACAGCACTAAAATGCAATATGCACTTTATGTGCAAAGAGTAATAAGTGGGACCCTTTTCATAATATCCTTGACTTTGTTGAGATTGTTTGGGAAAATACAGATTTATTAGCCCTGCACTCTGATACAGACTTCCACTGTTCAATGCCACCCAGAAATTTAATAAACCGGCCAGACAAAACAAAATTAGATTCAGGAACACCCATAGGAATTACGGATCTTACAACTTGTCACTCACATATGTACAAGTAAATATATCCTCTGTAAAGAAGTTTATTGTCAATTGAAAATATTTGACTGAAATACATATTACATTTTAATTCAAATGCTGGGTGCGTACATGTAATCCCAGGGCAACAGATTTTTTTTTTCCAAATTGAAAGTAATAGTTCATTGTTCGTGTGCAAAAGTTTGACGTGAATCTTGTTTAATTAAATCCATCGAGTGATTCTTAATATTTCAGGAATTGTACAGGGTGTTTTTCTTTTACCTAGATGAAGAATAGTGGGCGCCCCGTTTATTAGTGACCGTACCATCTGGCATGTCTGGCTAAGTTACCAAATTAGGTTTATATGACAAAAATGCATCAATATTTGGGTCACACTTGTTCATAGAAATGACACGTCTATTGAGTTAGTGAGATATACAAAGGACAAGGCATCATACAAATTGAGATACCCACCTCTTTCATGTCTCCGCTCAATCAATGACTAGCCAGAACGTACATCAATACCTCAACAAGACGGAGAAACAAATGGTAGGGAATCCATTCCTTCATGCGAAAGCACGATTAGCTGATACATAGAGTAGACGGGCAGAGCTTGAGGCATATTAGCTGCTTACCTGCCTGCAACTTTTTTCCTTGTTTGGACAATTAGGGCTGCGCCAGATTTAGATCTATATTTACCTAAAGCCTTTTGTGAGAGGTCTGAACACACGGCAACTTTATATATTTTTTGTGACCGCCTTCGCAAACAGTAAACAAAACTGTCTTATTCCTGTAAATGATTTTAAGTATCCTTTGTCCAAAGACAATTTAGGCGAAGAGTTGCCTGTCTTCAAACTCTTCCATGGTGGGTCTCTTGGTCATAAAAAGAACACCTGTGCTTTACTGAAAAATTTTGAAAACCGAACGAGACTTCCTTGTTTCAGGATCAAATTCTAAGCTTGAGAAACGTGTTAGAATGACTCCTTCTCTTGACAGTCTTGTTAAGAATATTTTAATAATTATACTTTTGAACAGCCCCCACTTCAATTAGCCGGAATATTCTGTGCCTCTTAAAAAAGGTATTGCAGTCTTCCCTTAGTTATTTTCTGCAGACTTAACGGATGTGACTTTTTACTAATACAGCTACTCACTGAAAATGTCATGCAATCAACCACTACGTTAATATGGCCACTCTATCAAAGCGCGTCTCAATATTAGGCCATTATTTCTGTGAAAGCTTTTTTTTATTGTTTTTGTTCTTCGTAAAGCACAAACACCCCCATTCTTGACACAATAACAGATTACTACATTTTCAATCCCTTAAAATAATTAACTAAGTCAGAAATCGAGCAATCTAATCATGTTTAATCGAAATGTAGGTTTTTTATGTCGAAAAGATGTGTCAGTCCAATATTTTGTTCTATGGCCTAAATATGGAAGCACTCAGTCCATGACAACATAATGTACGTATCCATATTACTCGTGCTCAATAAGTTTTAATATGACAATGGTCAGTCCATTTGCCGAACATTTTCTTAATGCATCTGGGCAAGGAAAATCCGCTGATTTAATTTGCTCAAATATCATGGTAATTCTGGTTTTGCCTTTTAAGTGGGAAATACGAGATTTGTGGCTCTGAACGCGCTCATATAATATTTCTGCAAAATGACATGTTTTTGGACGTTTTTAGTTGGAACTACAAGCTTTTAGGAAGTCAATTAATGCTGCTTTGTTTTGGATAAACCTAATATTATATTTTGTTAAAGAGCAGAATAAGGACAACCTGAAGAATTACAACCAAAAACACATACAATTGAATACTTATTCATTATTTTTCAGAATATACTTACGGAGTATATGATATAATATTCTTGCATTGATTCCGTCGTGGAACTGGGTGGATAGTGTGGACAAACGAAGTCGATCTCGTCGTACATGTTGACGTTTATGATGTGATCGTTATTACTCGTCTTAAACCTGTAAATAAAACAAAAAAATGTTAAAGAGTGCAAAGCCAACTGTTTCAAGGTAAAGGCAAGGTCTCTCATTTTGTCCATCCTTTCTGTAGAAAGAGTAAAACTAAATTTTTCCGTTTCCCTAACTTTGTGGCTCCATGTATCTTATTCTCATGTTACTCATATTTACAGTTTCCAGCAAAATGGTATCAAAAGGTATGGTCATTTGGAGATTCATATACTAATTTAATACACAGAAATTAAATATGACATAAGCTCATAATAATACCACGGTACTTTTTGACATAAAATGGACTACGAGGTAAAGAACACCTTATTAAATCCTTGGAAAGATAAGATTTCTTTTATCCTGTGCATAGACCATATAAAGTTGCGGTACCTAAATGACTGAATCACTGGGATATCTCAATTAGAGGTCTATTAAAGAAATATCAAATTGCAGGCTTTATTTCTAAGTCTCTACAATGAAATGTCGAGGTGTACAAATCTCCTGAGGTGGCCCTTCTTTGAAGTCCTAATAATCTGAACATAATCTCCGCAAGTACAATATTCCATATTAGTAACTGTGTCTTCTGGTCACAAAAAGAACCAAAAGCTAACCTTTTACATCTCAAAATGCATTTTTTCTTTTTTCATCACGGAACAAAACATGACATTTTAGCTTTCATCTTTGCGAAAGAAATTTCCCCTTTAGAAAAGATATGTCGAGGTTACAGAGAGAATTGAAGCAACCAGTTCTGCAGTTTCACCCAAACTTTCAACGAAATGTTATTATGTACTGAAAAATGCTCCCAACTAACACTTCAGTGTGTTTCAATATAACTAGTATCGCAATCTGTTAGTTTACATTGTGTAAGCAAAATATGTACAGTAAAGTTATTCGAATCAAGTGCTGGTTGTCTCCAGTTTTGTACTGGATTTCTACAGCTTCATCTTGACCTTAGTGAACAAGCCACTTTGGTTTGTTAGGGCTACATCTTTGAGGACTTATCAATGAATGAAGTATCAACCAACAAACGATTCTTTGTACATACAACAACGTTGTTTCACGTCATGTCATTACTTAAAATTAAAACTATGATAGATATTGTACTTTCATGAATTAAGTATTTGCAGGAAGGGACAGATTATTTCTAGCTCAGCCCTATTTTCCAGATTCTTTTCACCAGCTTAGCTGATCAGAAGCATCTAAGAGATGCTTAGTTTACAAAAACAAACATAGCTAAAGTATTACGGCAAAGCGTACCTTTGATTTAATGTAAGGTTTTTTAAAGACCAGCCGAACATTTCTTTTCGGGTAAGAGGGATGCCTACACACGAAGTTAAATGTGTACGTATCTATTTATAAATGTATACCAGGAGTGACCATTCTGGTCAATAGCCTTTAAAGGATTAAGGAATTTCACTAACGGATATTGTCCATAGATGGCATAGTTTTCACACTTCATACTGAGTGCTGGACCTATTAACATCAATCAATTAATTCAAAGTCGACTCTTTTTCCAAGTCCCTTTTCACCCCTAAGAGAGTTCGAACAGTTGCTACGTCTACCTTTATCCTCAAACATTGCTCAACCCTCTTCTCTTATCTGATCTAACTAATAGTGAAATATGCTGTGAGTATTTAGTCTGGGGGTCATAGACACAAAAACAAATAAATACCTGTACGCTCCCTTTGAGACCATAGTCAATTACTCAAACTCACAAGCACTCATAATGCACCTTACTTGTCAGTACTCACTCTTATACAATCTTAGCAATAAGGTGATGATCATTTGAATGCCGTGTGCAATTTTTAGCAGGATGAGAAATACGCCAGGAACACTTCTTGCAAGGAGAACATTTACCGTCTTCAATAATTTACAAATTACAATAATTTTAAAGTTTTAGAACAAGGTTTCAGAAGTTTTCTTTCTGTTTTGTAGCTAGCGGATATTTTTATGCGTTTCGAAAATAAGCCCTACATGGTTAAAACATTCTTGAACGAGTACTCAGAAGGGAGTTACGTAGCTGAGTGGGACCCCCAGTAGTTGGATTATCACCAGCCTTGGGCAACCTGTTGTATTCGTGTGTTCATAACCGAGGGCACAAAATAACAATACAGACGTTCTGTGAAGTTATGACTTATCTGTTTTGATATGTGTAAAACGTAAATTGAATGGTCCATGCTAACCGTGTTACAGTGTAGAGATTATTATTTTCCGTTATCATTTCTTAGTGGAGTCATTCATCTTTCAGTAAATATTGAATCAAATACCTCATTGCAACAGTATTTTTCCGTGGAGTAAATAAACTTAAATCAAAATGTCTCAAATCCAAATTTAGCAAGCATTAAAATTATCTTTCTAGGTTTTCCGTTTTCCGAACACTTTTTCAGTGGTGATTGGATACCGAGGATAGACATGTCACGCACACTGAAAATGAGTATATTTAGCCAAGCAAAGTAGAGGTGTCAACATGATGTAAGACTGACATAATACCACACCCGTCAATACCTTCTTCTCAACCTAAGAAGTTGCAGATGTACTAACTGTACCCTACTCTATGCAGGACTGGGAAGAATATAATGTTGCATGTATTGTTTTGGGTTTCCTTTGCCTCGCCTAACAAGTATCAGTACGTTACATTAAAAAATAGGTCCAGATGGACCTGAGCTCATTTGGCATTATCAAAATACTTCGGTAATTTAGATCACAATATCACAAGGATACAAAGTGTCTGGGATCAAATCTCCAATGTGATCAATGAAAAAAGCAGAAATATGGCTGCCAAACTAGATATATAGGTGGCATCAATATAATTTTTACAGGAAGTTAAGAGGCTATGTAGATGCATATGCCTGCAAAATATGAAATCTGTATCTTTAACTGGGTGTCCAGAAATAACATTCAAAGGAAAATACAAATATGGCTGCCAATTATAAAGGTCACAGCAACATAATTTTTGCTAGGCTTTGAGATGGGACATAGGTGCATATGACAAGATATGAAGTCTCTATGATCAGTAGTGTGCCAGCTGCAGATCTAGAGGGGGGGCTTTAGGGGCCTTGGCCCCCCTAGCCCCTGTTAAACCATGTTTATCTGCCATTTTGGACCCCACCCTTGGCCTTTTGAAACATGTTTGGCCGCCACGTTTGGCCCCCCCTCCCACCCAACTAATTTCTGGATCCGAAGCTGTGTGCTCAGGGTGACTGTGCACAGACGACAACGACAATGCAGGACGACGACGACGGACGACACACTTTATGATTCAAAAGGCTCTTTGGCATATATGCCAAATGAGCCAAAAATGACCAAACACAGATGACTCTTGTCGACTGTAACATGCAAGTACACCTGAGCAGAGCACAGCTGCAGTCTGATATCTCCTGTAGGGCTGCAGGTACAAGTGTCAACGTTCTCAGAAGGAAGGAGGGTCTGCTCGTAGGACAGATATCATCTGCTGCCCACTTCCTGCGTCTGCAACTCACAACCTGTTTCTGCAGATTTTATCTTGGACAACTCTGGGAGAGACTCAAGCTTGAGAAGTCAAGAATGGATATAGATCAAGACAGAAAGCTTGATCCATTTTGTCAAGTACAAATGATCGAGTACTTAGTACTCGAAGAAGTATCTTTCAGCACCTGAACAGGTGAACTACTTATGCAGAAGCATCAGAATAACCTTTTTACTGCAGGTGCTAAACAAATTATTTTCCATAACAGACAAGCATAACAAGTGGCGAATATAAGGATGAGGTGGAATATTTCATCAGTTCTCTTTTAGTCATATTTCAATTTTTCAAAATTAAAAGAGGCTAGATGTCCAGAGCCGAGTTAAGTTTCATTTTCGGTCTTGCTCCCAGTAGAGTTAATCATCTGTCACAACTTCTCTCTCCACAGTTTATTCATCCCGTACGAAACTGGTCAAGCGGAGGGGATATCCTGCTAACACGGAATGGATGGGGTAATCTGAAGAGAGAGGCGGGGTTGCATGGGGTGATGCACCAAATTCCTTGCCAAAGTCAGGGGTCTAGACAGTTTCTAAAGAGGTTCTGAACTCCAATTTCACTGCAATTTACATTACTCCTTTTCCAATTTTCCCCGAATATTGTTTCCATGTGTGTTTAGGCAAATAAAGTCAGCACACACCCTACAATATTTATTGCGTAGGTTCCTAAAGAAGACGCATAAGTATGGGAATACATCATTCATAACTGAACGTTTCGGTAAGCTCATCTGTTATCCCAATATCTCACCTTCCTGGATCTTTTGACCTGTAATTCCTGGGTCCCTAATGACTTCTTGGTCATTCCAGAAAACCAGATGCCCAGCCCACCCTTAGTGACCTGTCCATCTCTTATTAGTCGAACCGTTCTCAATTTACACTACCCTACACAGGTACAATTCCACGAATTTCATATTTCCTGGGATCTGGTTTCACAAAATTAGTAAATTTATGATCATGATAGCCACAAGCCCGAAGAGAATGCTGCTGTTTTAAACCAGATGATGTCATAACCATCTGGCATCAATAATGACATAAAGCTAGTGTCTGGGAGAAATTGATTAGTAATGATTACTAAGCTGTAAATCATTGGATTATGTAAGAATGGTTTAAAGCTTTCACGTCGAATAGATTATCACCTGGATGTGAAACTGCTAGCATATTTGAGTAAAATGCTCAGGAAATGAAGTGACTAATGAACAAAAGCACATAGAGTAAAGTGTCCCTAATTAGAGGAATTCTTCAGGTAAATTGTTGGCTGAAATAAGAAGGTATTTTGTAAACGGGAGATATGAATCACCACACTAGTTTTATTAATATAAATGACTTTCTCTTTTCACTTGCTTTCATCCGGATACCCAACTCCCCTAAAAATCCGTTAGAAAAAGTCACTTCCTGTCTGTAATCAGACTCAACTATCGTGTAATTGGGTCAGAATTACAATACAACACGAAACGAGAACCAAGCTACAGTTTGGAAATAACACCAAACAAACAAATTAGGAAGGAAATATGACATTGATTGCCGACGAAGAAATACCTAAAAAACCAACGTTCTCCGCTGTATCAGCCATAAGCTGTACAGCATGTGTTGGGGTCACAGAAGGCTATTCTTTCACAAGGATACACGCATTTTTGTATGTTTATAGGCTAAACTAAACAAAAAACTGCAGCCGACTTTCCTCTTTATAGGCCTCATGATCAGTAGCACTTGTGTTTCAGACAACTGAGGAGGATCTACAGGAGGACTCCTTTGGTTGATACTTGGCTTTTTGGACCAAAAAATTATCTAAATGGCCCAGTCTAATTGAAAATCGTTTTCAAGCATTTCAGTTTTCCCAGGCGCTGCAATTCCTGGAAAATTGCCGACAGACAGAGACACACATTCACAAAAACAGAATATGTAGCCAGAATATGCAGCCTGGATCCACTAGAGGAGCAAATCTGTTACCTCAACTCTCTTGTCTTATGTTTATAACTTTTGTCTATTTTCATAAAGCATTCTATGTGTGCATTTTCCTGGTTACACGTGTCACTAAATATTAGTGCATTTGTTGGAAAGGTAAATAGTGCCTGGGTGCTATGACATATCAAGTGGAAACTGGGTTAGGCATTACATTGTAGTATCACATTGGCGGATCTAGGGGGGGCGGAAGGCGCGCCCCCACCCCCTACGGGCCAAAATTTCTTCATTTTCATGCAGTTTTTGGGGATTTTTTCACTAAAATCGGGTAAAAATTGGGGCGTCCCAAGGTTGGCGCCCCCGCCCCCTACGATAAATCCTGGATCCGCCACCGTATCCTGTACAAGCCCAGTGTAAATATTACTATTTTGACAATTTTATGTCTAATAGGAACATTCTTATGGTTTCTTTGAAGTTTCTGTTTTCAAGTAAACCTCTTCTAAAAAGTACCAAATTTCCACTCCAGGCTATGAAATTACCTGTTCTGACACCATGGCTTAACTTTCTAGATTACCAAGATGCTCACTTCGCAAAAATTCATGTCAAGGCAATTGAGCTTATGATATTTATTCCTTTGTATTGCTGCTGCTGGTAACATTTTAAAGGTATAAATGTGGTTCAGTCAGCATTTGGGAAAATAATACAAATATATTTATACCATATAACCTTTCCCAAACTCAAAATGACTTGTGACTGAGTTTTCACCCCACATCGTAAACCTTTATTTTCCCAGACATTTGTTTTGTATTAACATATTTCTGTGATGTGCTTTGTCTTAGGTTTATTAAATAAATATATATTCAGTCTGAAACAAACCCAGGGAATAAATGCCCTCTCTTCTTGGGAGGTCATGGGATGAAGGTCACCAAGGGTCTTGGAAACTGCGGGGTCATTAATTCCGCTTCAGGCCACCAGAGTTCACTCATCATCTGTTTGACTGACCCTTGAGTTCACTGAACCGTGAAGAACCTCTGACATCATTATTTCTAATACGCCCGCATCAAAGCTGCTTTCCTAATCAGATTAAGCTGTGAATATATTTCTGAGACATTTTTCGGAGATTCTGTCCGCTTTGCAGCATAAAACCATCTGTTTTTGATGTTCGCACTTTTCATAATTCATAAATAATGCATCAATTCTCATTGAATTCTGGAATTTCAGTATAAAAAATATAAGGTGTAGGATTCTAAGATAATGTTAGTGCAAAGCACGACGAGACAGATGTTTAATTTAGTTGTCATTGTTCGTCTCCAACTGTCATCACAAACGGACTTATATTTTCACTGAATTGATTTGCCTTTGAGTTAAAAGCCTTTCCATTCCATAACTTGTCATCCCTTAATCAGATAAACGATCCTTGAAGGAGAATTATCAATATCTGCAGTACAATGATAGGACACTTCACTTCAATGTCGGATTAAAAATTGCCAAGCTTAATGTTATCTTATGATGACATAATAGCTCTTACGATTATCGAATTAATCGCTTTGATCCTCAAGTGTAATGAAATGCATCTAAATATTGAGGGAAACCATAGACATTCGTCCTAAAAAACATTTGTCCTAAAAAATAACATTATCTTTGAAAATGAAATGTTCAATTGAAAAAAAAAATCATTAAATTCAACACTTACAATTTGAATAATTAGTCTACAATGCAATGAAAATCTGGCAACCTGATATGCATAATACTTTTGGTATATAAAATGTGTGTTTATTGACACTAGTCATTTGCATCTATTTGATTTGGAGTTGGTCCATTCACAATAAAAGTAGATGTACAATAAAAACGAGCGGGCGTGGAACGTGTGTGCGCCATTTGTTCAAATATTAACAAATCATGGCTATCAATAAGGTTACTATAATGACTAGTGGAACTGTTTTCTTTGTTAGAATTTCTTTCTTTTTTTTTCCTCCTATTTTAAATTCAAGTTTTCAACTCTGCAGTTGTGACACTGACTCAGTATTGAAATACATATACCTGGACTGGTAAACCTGATCAAAACACACATATAATTCTACCAACCACATTGAAAACAAAACTACTCTTAAAATTTGTGTACAAAAGAACAGAAACCTCGGAAGATAAATTATTTAGCCATTGTGATACCTTTGACAGGCACGTTTTACACTATTCTTTAACATTTGGAGCTCAAATCTCTTCTCAAACTAGCATTTTGCATGATTTGCATCATTACAATACCTATAATTTAACTGATTTTTGTATAACATTACCCCTGTAGTCTAGCAATCCGAAGGGCTACATTTGTACTAAGCGACTGACAAGGTAAATTGTGGCTTTACGGTCAGATGCTTCCACTAATAATAACTCTTACACCTGTCCTAAATAATAATGTATCTTAAGGCATTTTATTTTTGTTATTTCTTTGCTGTTCGTCTTTTTATAAAATTATGAATGAGTGGTGCACAGTGTGCGTAACCTTTGAATACCATTTGCTTTCAAATTGGGCCGACATTGTCTGTAGCGTGCAGTGTACAAGTTTGGAAAAAAGAGGCTAGCATTTCCTTTAAAAGAACAGTAAGTTTATGACTTGCAGAGCCACATTTTACTCGATTCCCTTTTCAAATATGTTTAAAAGCAAGTCGTAACACGTAGCTAGGGTACTGTCACGAAAGGTATTATAAGTATTAAGTTTTCGGGTACACCAAAAATAGCGGGTAAATTATCGCATCTTTCTGTCTATATTTAAAGCCTCACATCATCATAAATAATAACACTAAGGTAAAACGTTGCTCTTTTGATGCTGCTTTAAGATATGGTCATCTTTGGCAAAAAATTACACATCATTGTCAGGCAAATTGCTCCTCTGTCTTTTCTCAGTGCATTTTAGGGTATCTGTCGTGCCTTTTGAACGCAGGTAATAGACATAAACGCTTCAATTTACTGGCTGACATGTTTGTTCACCATAATGTCGTGTAGCACGCTTACGCATGACAGATCGCTACACTGGACCTTTTTAACTATTTTGGCCACAACAATCTGTTTATGTCGCTCTATGAAGAGGATTTGCTCTTTTAGAGGGTAATATGGATTGGTTTGTGCACTTTGCAAAGGATACATCACCTGAATTTAACCGAACTAAACGGTTAATTGTCTGCATATGTGCAGGATGAGAACGCCGAGAAGGTCGAGGACGACTGGGCTTTTTTGTTGAATTGTTGTTCTACCAGAAGTGTGCCAAATTGTATCAATGGTGTCTTCATAAAAATATAATAACTGTGTATTTCAACACGCAGCGGATGTCCTTTCACACTCAGTAACACAAGTTATAATTGAATCATTTTTTCAACACACCACATAATAATTTCTACCTTTGGTCCCTTTGAACTGTCCCCACTTTGTCCGCACAAAGAATGAATAATTGACAGTGGAATGTTTGTACACAGTAATTCTACTTATTTCAGACAGTCTCATGTCTCCATAGAGCACAATGCACATTGAGATAATGACTGGGAAACCCCTTATCACTGTTGATCAAGTGATGCCCAAATTTGTCATCTTGTGGTCAGAATAGGAATGTTTGTCAATTTTTGTGGGCATTAGAAAATGTTTATTTAAGGCCAAAATACAACTTGAAAAACAAATGATATGTTTATTTTTTAATCTAATCTTGAGACTTTTTGTCCTCACGAAGTTTTATTATCAAACCTTGCTGTCCAGCTAAAGTCAATTAGGCTATGGCTGCTTTGGTTTGGTGTTGGTGTTTCAAAAACTTGGAAAATGCTAATTTGATCTGAAATGTAGAATTAACCCTGTCTGTGAATCTAGGGTCCGACAAAAGGGGTCAGAAACCTTATTTGACCAGCCAGAGTTAAGTCTTAGCAAGATAAACCCAGTCTTTGTTCCAGCATACGTTAAGCTGGTTCGTTACATGTAACGTTTTCCTACGTAATCTGAAAAGTCAATGTTGGTTCTTTATTTGATAAACTTAGTTTACATTTTTTCCAGACATTTACATGAAAACTCAATCAATTGAGTTATCTCATGTTGACAAAACTCATTTGACTGACCTCAAAGTAAGCTAATCTATGACTAGCATGGGGACACACAATATGACATGTTTGTGGAATAGAATACACGACAAACAGTCGGCATTGATGCCAAATAAGCAAAGATCTTGATTGTCTTTCCTCACTGTATTTTGACATTGTGGTTATCAGTACGAATGTAGGCTTATCAATGCAACCGTGGGTTTAACAAAAACTCAATCTGTTCCCACGGTGTGACAGTGATTTTAAGCTCTTAAATAAATTATTTATCTTTATGAAACGAGAAAATAAGCTGTCGCTACTTCCATCCAAACTTGGCAAAATATTGTGATGAGGATTAGCAGTTTCTTTCACCAATCACAAAAGCCATTGTAAACAATTCAAAATTTAATTTATATTTAAAAAAAAATGTGAACATGTTATGTTGATTGATGGTTGATAGATAAGAACCTTTACAATGACATGTTTTCAATCCATGAGATAAACACAGCTGGAAGTAAAAAAAAAAAATTGATCGAAAAGTTGTGGAGCGTTATGACTTAATTAATGTCTTTGTACCACCATTAGACTAAAAAGCTGCAACTAAGACAATAAAGAAGAGTTTAAGTATTTACTGAGCACCATTTAGTCACTAAAAAGACCTTCGATTTTCATGCAAAATGTGCCAATTGACGGTGCTAAGTTTATTTGCTCAGTTTATTGAGCTTAGTTTTTAAGTGGAATTCTTGGGGGCTTTATGTCTACATTGTGTTAAATCAATGGTAAAAATGTCTGGCTCTTGTTTCTCCTCCATGTTCACTGCAGTTTAAAAGAGCAGCTTACACTGCAGCTGTATTCTGAAGGATTTTCCAGCTAATTTGTTGTTCGTATGTTATTAATTTCTCTAAAAGGAATACTATTAAGGTATAGATGGAACGTTTAAAATGCCATTTCAATTGCATCAAATTTATGTAGACATGAAAATGTTTCTTGGCATCTTTGTAATTAAAATACACCTGAACCCAATAATATATTTTAGTTCAACCATAAAAGTCATTTGAAATACCCTTAAATGTTTTAGACACCATTATCCCGCCATAAAAGCCAACATAGGTGATAATATAAGGATTACGTAGGCAATGGTGACCAAGATATGACCTTTATTTTGCAAGGCCTTTATTAACTGATACATTATCAGATCTCAGCTTATGATTCGAACTCGTTAAACACCTAGTGTAATTAGCTAAGAGTTCATTACCCCAGCAAGAGAATAAATTAAAGAACCGTTTACGACTGTGTGTGTTCCCTTATTTCCGTTTTAGACCTACTCAATTGTATGAAATAATTTCTTTGCTTGTGTAAATACACTGTATTTCACTGTGCGGCTTGGTTTTCTCTTTCTGGCAGTTTTACTTCGTTTGTCTCTTTTGTTCCAATTTCCATATCTTAATTCGTTTAGTCTCTCCATTTTAATTCATATGGAGACATTCTTTCCTTGGAATTGTTAAGGAAGTGTGCGAGTTTTATTTTCGAGGCAACTGGCTTTTTGCATTTCGTGCAAAATAAAATAGAACCGTACAGACTAGATGAACCAACATCCCAGGTAGTTCCTTTAATGGAAAAACAGACTTAAAAGCCGATTTGGCCTTGAATCTACCGCAACGCGAGCAAAAAAACAATCCGATAATGTAGGAACTAATCAATAGCTCCTCACAAAATGGGGGAAGATCATCCCCTCCCCTTAAAGTGATAGTATCTAAGTTTCTCCGCTCAGCTTAATTACTTTCTACGAAGCCATTTCTTAAGCTTTGCCCTAAAATGAACAATCGATGGTTCCTACAAAGCAAAAGCTTATTAACATTAAGTACCACAAATATGTTAATGAGTTCTGGCAAAAGTAATTAGGAAAACCCTATTTAACCGATTACTGCAAAAGGCAAGAAAATAATTCGTAGATTTGTAAGGAACAGGGTGGCTTAATCCGGAAGAATCAGATTTGCAAAGTTCAATTTACACATCTTCATCCATTATCGACACATTCTCTTTACGAAACGTGGTGTAATTTGTATTGAATTGAATTCACTCAATTTAAGTTTTTAGCTGTTGACAGTCTATTGTCATATATCGTGTTGTGGTTTTTAGAGATTGATATCTAGCTAAATGGTGAGGATTAACTCTTATTTTACACCTTATGCACAATTTAGCAGCCTTTGTTAATTTGACATCTTTGTAGGTACATGTTTATCCTAATGTGACGGTACCATTTGCTCCCGCTGCCGAGAATTTTTCAAAGCAAATTATTTTGAGAAATTGTAAACATTAATTACGGAAGTATCTAGGAATCTCCTATGTATAATTACATATACAGAATCACTTCCCAACAGATAGACGAGTGACAGCTTCCTTCTGTATAAGGTCACATAGGAAAGTAATGGAGCTCTTAACAAAGTTTACACAGGCAAAGCTGTCCGTAAGCTGTGCTAATCTTCAATGTTCTACCCGTCAAATTAAGTCTGTAATGCACAACAGGTTGATAGACATAGCTGACTCGAACAATAACAACATCATCTTATTTTCTTTTTGTTCATTCACCAAAATCATGGTACGGAAAATTAGAAATATAAATTTAATGAATAAGTTAACGATTGAAATCTACATTTTGACCAGACGTTTTTGTGTGTAAATGTATCTCTCCATCTTTGTCACAAATTTTGCTCTTGTCGCATTTCACGCGGGACCATGCTGAATGAAGTGCATGAACTGCACATAACCTCACTTTTTTCACCTGCATCCACTGAAATTAATACACTTTTGTCAATCTCTCTCTTTTTCCCCTTTTAATATGGTGACACAAATTTTGTTTTCATGATAGAAGTTGAAACCTTAATTGGAGTGTACAAATAGTTTGGAGAAATTACGATAACTATTAACGTCAGTAATATAAGCTAATTGCGGCTGCTCCAGCAAGTTTCTTCATTTAAAACGCAATAATCTGTCAACTAACCAATTATGAGCGTTTTATTGGGAGACACTACATTTATTTTGTCAATCATGACCATTTTAAATGGAGAATATCATAATCTAGCATCGTTTCATTCATTGAATTCTATGACAAAAGACCTCACTTAATTCAGATCTGACGCTCTTTAAACTCAGCATTCTACACGAAAAGGCTTAATTTGTGACCATATTTTCTTTCCCTTGATGATAAAAACTGATATCTTTGTTTCCAAACACAATAACTGTAGGATATCCGAGAATTCAATGAGACTTAGCACGTGATGTGTCTCGGGTTTCGAGGTAAAATACGGAGCAGCTGAAATACGAATAATATTACCATTTATACCATATGTGGTCTCAGCTTTTAACAGCCTTTCGAAAATGTCATGTGCATAACATGAGGAAATAGCTAAGAGTCTTAGTTCAATGCGCTTAACTATGAGCTTAATGCCATTTGTCAAATTAGTTCAAATGCACATTCTGAGAAATGCTGGAATAAAATATTTCTATTCAATTACTTAAGTGATGAATGTACACAGATAAGATCTAAATGTGTTGAAATTAATTTGACAAAGGTACAACCCCTTCGTTTCAAAACAAATGTCAATAGAAATGTCCATTTATTTTAAACGAAAGTCGATTAATTATCCTTATTATTCGAAAGTATGATTAAAACCGTAACCTTGTGGTTTTCCACACGTGGTAAATCACCGGCAAAGGTCACGACAAACAGATTCCACTTACATATATTAGGGCATACATGCATACACTTATTAATTTCCTACTAATGGAACATTATTCAAATCCAAGAAATTCTGTAAGGTTATGGAGCCCCTATGAATTTACTGGAAATCAGTCAAACCAAGTTCCTACTTAGTCTGCGCATGGACATAATTGAGGTTTTCCACTAATGGTCTGGTCCTTCAAAAAAGACAGGAACTTGCTTAAGAGGTCCACCAAAGGATTTGAAGGACCAAAATTGTCATGCACATGATGACAATAACATTCAAATCGTGTGTGGTTTTGCATTTTCAACCTCAAGTATTGTAATTTATGAGTTTCAATGAGTAATAATTGAGAGAATTGATGTTTTGTGGATTGTTAAGAGCAGATGTACGCGTAACTCTTTACTTGTGTAATGAGCATAAACGCATTTTAGTAAAATATGGTCTTCAGTCAAGACCCACCACAGAAATTGTTATTTATTGTTGTTTCGTTTAAAATATTTCCGATTTGAAATTTGTAAATTTATCTTGTTAGCTTTCACTTTG
The DNA here is from genome assembly GCA_038406195.1 of Haplosyllis anthogorgicola. Classification (NCBI taxonomy): domain Eukaryota; kingdom Metazoa; phylum Annelida; class Polychaeta; order Phyllodocida; family Syllidae; genus Haplosyllis; species Haplosyllis anthogorgicola. The sequence continues at coordinate 17,736 of JBCAUI010227749.1, forward strand.
TGTGAGGTAACGAGGTCACTATTGCGTGTTTGTGACCATAAATTTAAAGTAATTTGCACTTTTACGGCGAGCATACATTTGGTAAGTATAATAGTACCCTAAGGGAAACATTCAGTTCCCCTTGAAACTTCAGGACTGCCAAGATAATGGACAAATAACAATACGCGAGGTGACCACTTGAGGCTCTTCATTTCAAAACGTGAATGCCCCTTCAATTTTTGACGAGGAACATTAGGTCGTCAAAACTGTGAAAAATAGACTGGAGATTGACAAATTTGACATGGCTCATCCATTCACCTCCTTTGTTGACCACTCCGTTTTTGAGCATGAAGGCATTTTGTCGCGAATAAAGCCATTCTATTTCCCAATCTAATATTATCATGGCAGGGTAGCTTTAGAAGTTGCTTTTATCAAATAGGCAGACTGGTGCAAACTTAATGAGCTAAAGGCCTTTATATGGATTTTTAAAACTGGGTGGGTTTTATTTTTTTAAATACCTAAAACGGTCTACCCTTTGAGCTTGCCAATTTACAACACAATGGCTGCCTCACAACTGAATGGACCGCAGAGGCTGCAATAAAACAATTTAGCTTAGAAAAGTGTAGGAATCTAATCAGCCCGGCCCTTTTATGGTTTCTAAATTAATGATTCGCCGGATTGATTGATTCAAAAGCGGATATATTGTGGAGTTATTGTTCGCGACACGAAATAATGAGAATAATGGAAAGCTGTCGAATCGAAAAGCTAAATATTCCGTCTTTATATCCAAATGTCACTGGGTAATTCCCTGAATCAGCTTCACATTAACGTTTAGTGTAGTAGTAGTAAAACTATAGCTGTCTCGTAGCATTGTAGTGTAAAAATAATTATGCGTTGTAAATGTTAAAGATATAAGGTTACGACAAGATAGCACACTGATTTTAATTATTTCTGGCGTGCCATCAAAATTATCAAGTTGTAACTATGGTCGTGGTATTTCCAATTATGAAGATATTTCACCAGCATTGTCCAGCATTAATTCACAAACCGTCCCACCTTTTCATTAATTAATAAAGGCTAATTAATTATGCACTGTAGCCGTTGCTCGCAACTGTTCATCAAGTTGTCAATACGAGTTGCTCGTGTTGTTGACGTGTTAAACATTAGTGGTTCGGGGACGATTGTCGGTACCTGTCCGTTCACAATGCGACACCTTCAGAAACCAAGGCGCGACCTTGTCACGCAACCTGCCTGATGTCATCAATTCGTTAAGGAGGGTCAGGACCTGGTGATCTGACCATTAAATCTATCCCCTCCCAGCTGATGCCTCATTATAGCATACTGTAGCTGAAATTTTTTCTTTGTGTCATAAATTTTACAATTGTAGCGTGTGTAATGAAGATTGGATCGCGGGTCGTGATCATGCTACAAACAATATTGTCAATTTCGTAATGTATAAAACGCCCTTTGTTTGGTGACAATAACCTTCAACAGGGCAGACACTGCAACAAACAGTCGTTGAAATATGGCTTTGAGAGAAATAAGTAGTTTGCGTACATGTAATTAACATTTCAGCTAAAATCCATGAAAGAATACTGCGAGTTGTTGGAATATTTCACTGAAATTACGTTTACACTAGTAGTTTGTCCACCTTAACAAAAGGTACACTCTGATTTCATGTCTCATAGGTGGTTTTGGCCTGTAATTGTTGGCTACGGACCAGGACATATTAATAAATGTACACAATGTTATCATAATATTACTCTATTAACGGTACTGAGTAAATTCTGATGAGAATCTACATTTGTGTTAAGTCAAAATGGTCACAAGACATGCAATGTGTTTCTAATACAATCGTAGATAAGGACGAAGAAAACTCACATTGAAAATCCGAGGAAAAAGTTGGCCCAAGTTCAGCATAGTCTTTCAACCAATTAAGCATGATTAGCCTCTCTCCAGAAAGGTGGTTACCTCCCACTGGCATACGCCATAAAGAGATGGATCTCTGGGTGTCTTTTTTTGGAGGTTGTTTACCAGCATGTGCAATGGAGACAATTCAGACGTCAAGAATATCAGATACAGAGCATTCAGATTTAATTATTTTGATTCATTATGCCGGAAAGTTTTGTGTTCAGCATTAATTTTGTACTACAAATTTAATAAATTTTAATTTAACCATGAAGTCGCTGTAATATCTATGTGTGCAACAAATATATGGCACTCCAGTATATTCTGTAGTCCCCGCCAAATTATCGAGTATGTTTTAAGGTTTGTACAGATTTAATAAGCGACACTTTGCAAGTGCCACGTAATTATCTTTCAAACCTATTATTAAGATACTTCGAAACTACTTTTCACGAAGGTGTAAAATATTAGCACATAAGGATCCCAACATCACAATGTGAAGAATACAGTTCACTTGGAAACTGTTGGCAGGTGTGAAAAGTAGAGGTTAAATAATTAGTTTGATTACGAGTTTATATTGTATTGAGAGGTCCACACTTGAACTGAGTTGTGGCCTGGGTCATTTCCTGTCCATCGACTGTGGACAGGTCCACAATGGACCATCGCGTGGACCTCACCCTGCATACCCTTGTTAACTGATACCCCACAACACAGCCTTTGTGTCCTGAACATTCTTAAATTTGGACATACATTCACTTTCCTTCTCAATGACACTTCACAATATATACTTCATAGGGTTATTATGTCCATACACTGAATACTTATTTGTAGATTCTACATGTATTCAGTATTGAAGCACATTTATTACTTTTAAATGTTCCATTTTCATTTTAAGAAACTGACCAGTTTTCAGGTTTTAAGTGATAATGCTTTGGTCAAATGTTTAGCTTTGAGCAAAATTTAACTGACAGGTGTCTTATTGTAATTAGTCTAATTAAACTGCACTAACTGCATTAAAATCTAGTTATCTTTATGGTTATTACTCCTTAAAGATTTCTGAAGCAGATGTATGAGTAAATAAAGAGGCGTGCACAATTGGTTAAAATATAAATTTACATAAAACAGTTTTCAACAATGCAAGCCCATGTTTTACTTAAAGAAACATGTAGGTCTAGTACTACAGAAGCACAACATATCTGGCTTAACATTCAAAGCATGTCCATTTTGTAAGGGCTTGCAAAAAGTGTGCCTACATAACAAATATATTTGTATGGTTTCCAAACAGGTAACCCTGCTAAATAGCACCCTTGAGGCTACAGAAATTTGCTCATCAATTTTGTTAATAATTACACCCTGAAAAGCCATTCTCTGACATCAGAAATATCTACACCTTTCTTTTTATTTCCAAAGAAGACAGTGATAAAGTACTCAAAAAGGCAATATGAGATATGTGGCATGGCTCTGAACATTGTTGTATTTGACCCTAAGTTTAGTAGAGCATCCATGTGTGGCGCAATAATATGAAGACCTTATAAATAACTTGGGAGTCAGCCTTCATGGATTTCAATAGAGCTTTTGACACTGTAAGACAACATTAAAGTCACCCTTTACTTGCTTGTGATGGATAAGATTTGATCCATGGTGAACCTGCGTATGTGGCCAACCCTCCACTGACTTCATTATATTTAACTATTTTTCTATCCAAACTACCAAAATCACCATGGCAGACCCACAGAAAAGCAATCAAAATTTCTCTTACAATTAGTTTGCCGTTCCATTTGAAAGCTTTGTAAATATGAAGTGTCAAATGTCATCCTAAAGCACTTTAAAAGTTTACATGTTTGACTCCATTCTGGGTAATAGATCACTCATCTATCATTCTAGTTTCATTAACAAAAATGTCCAGGTGGAAATTTTGACATGACAAATAAACTTCATAATTGAAATAGACTTTGGAGTGAAATAACTGCAAATGCGTCAGCAAAAAAACTTATCTAATTTATGTTGGGTTGGGTTAAATTTACACTCTTTGGCAGTAATTATCTTCGAACACGTTTTCAAAGGTAACGGCACCTTCTATCAGCTTTTATCTCCTTTGTAAAGAAACTCTGAGCTAATTTCCTGCTTAAAAAGCTCCACGTTTTCCTTCCTAAAATGCTATAATGAATGGGGTCCTGGGAGCTTTGGTGAGATGTTTCAGAAATTGGGCAACTGAACATCCACTATTCATTCTTGCAGAAAATACGAACTTTAATATTAATATGATGCTTTTCAAATATCAAACCATACACTTGAAAAATTCAACTTTTTCTGGAAAATATATTTCATATTAATGTTTTTTGCTTAACTATCTTGTTATGAAAAAGCAAAATATCTCCACATTTGAATAGTCATACAAGTAACTAATATCATACTGAGCTTTATTTCCTGCTATCTTTGTATGACAACCATCGTTTGGAGGCGACATTGTCTCATAACCTTCATCAGTACTTCATCATACTTGCTGATCACAGTGGTAGATCCTATTAGCTTTGAACTAATTCAATCTGTCAAATGTACCATAAATCATGTGAATCAAAAATAGCCCCAAACTATGAGACCTTTTATGGTGAAAAGGAATTGTTCAATGAATGTCATTGAGATATATTTTCTGTGAAAGTTGCATGTGGATTTCAACCAGTCTGCCGTGAAAATTCTCAAAGTACAGTGGCCATCAACCTGTGAAACATAATTATTTTCATAACATAGAATGAACATGCAAAGAATGGTATTTTGTTTTGAAACTTATATAATTGCACTCTCTTAATACAACTTTTTGTCAAATGAATCGAAGTCCACTCTTTAAACAATTTAAACCATTTCTTTGAGAATATTCTACAGTACACATTACGACACCAAATTATTAAATTGTCCGTACCACGTTTGATGTTAAATACGTTTCCACGTCTACATTCTGTCTTATGAACATCAGTTCACAACAAATCAGTTAGAAAATATTATTTTAGAATACAGTAATTGAAGTGTGAGATGTCTGCCGTAAAAAAGACAGGGCCATGATCTTCCAATATGGCTCTGTTTTCACAAGTGATAAGAATTTTCGTTTCGTTTTCCTTGACTTGATTTTCAATATTGCAGAGGCCAATTTTCTGCTGTATGGATTTCTTTGAACATAATTTGAAGTACTTCTGCACATACCTTTTCCTTGAGAAATAAATGGTAAATTATTATGTTTATAATAAGGATGTACTTTCCAGAGGAGCCAATCTTTTAAGGCATGTGGCAAAGCAAGTTAGTGCTTTTGAGCCATACGTCTCAGCTAAATCATCTTCAATTTTACAAGGAGTTTTCATATTTCTGTAAAGTACATGATGGCTTAAATTTATATGTTTAAGTACAGCTTACACCAATCAAAATATGATAAAATTCTCATATGTCAATCAAGTTAATGACATTCAAAAAGAGATGTCCACATATCACATTAATGGATGGGAAAATATCATAATTGATATGTCTTGTGATGAATAATGATAAACATTTTGATGTCGCTTCAAATTCTGAAACATATCAGAAATTTGTATGTTTTCCTTGTATTTTTTGAGTGCGAATTAAAAAGTAAAGCGATACCAATTTTGTATTTAACAATGGTACTTAACATTCATGGTGACCTATGATTCATATATTTTCATTTTAAATTAAATTAAAGGCAAACTTGTTTCTGTATTTATGATGAAACTAAAGAGACTTGCTTCTATGCCATTCGTGAACCTTACAAAGCAAGTACACCTTGGCCCTACCCTTCAATGACAGTAGCTTATCAGAAATCAAATACAATTTCTGATGGTTTATAGCCTCCTGTGCTTAACAATTGAAAGAGATTTGATTGCTTCATCTTATAGATTACTATATTTACTCGCTGTCAACACAGCACTTGTTAATCATCATATAAGCACGAGAGGCTAAATTAATATTTGTCCTGGCTTATTTCAGTGTCCTTCGGCATGAATGCTTTGTTGCAGCAGAACCGTAATAAACCTTTCCAAAGGCATTGCTGATCATTTGCTGGCCTACCATTAATGGGGGTTATTGGAAAAATCAAGTTTATGGCATCCAGTTTACAGCCCATTGTTAATAAAAATCACAATTGATTTACTGTTTTATTACTTTATTTTTCTCCTCTTATACTCTGTGAAGATACTCCTAATACAACATAAATGGGTCCATGTTACTGACTCGAGTCAAAAGTATAAATTATATGTTATATGCAACTGACCACAGGGCCCTTTGTAGAAAGTGCAAACATATCAACATAAAGGTCGTTTTATAATCATTTTAGTAACAAAAATAACTCCGACCAACTTTAATTTAGTAATTACTAGATTATGGCCTTGTTTCACCACTGAAGCCAAAAACAATCGGCATTACACCACAGTTAACAAAACACTGTACTGTGATGACACTATCATCAAGTGCAGCTGCAGTTTCCGCTGTTGGCAGGTATATCCAACAGCGAATGAGTGTTCAAAAGGAAAAACCAGCAGCTCAAAATAACATCCATCATATTCCAGGCTCCTTTCTATTGTGACAGCCTGCGACTGTTTCACATCAGAGAATTGTGTACACTGACAAATTAATTACCTTATATGGTTTTAGGCATGGTTTGTGTTTTTACTGGGTCTGAGACACTGCAAAATTCATGAAAAATTTCTGTCGTAAAATTCCAAATAAATATTTATGCACATGTTATATATATTTCTAAACTTTTGTCTTCAGTTCACCTGGATCCACAGCACCAAGAATTAGGTACAGAAGTTTAAATGAATAAAAGCAGTGATGCAGAGATACATCATACATCATGGCCTTTAGGCCTGGACAGTATGAACAAAGAGACTGCCTTCATTAAGTGGACAGTGTCCTAAGGGCAGGAGCAAGTCCACAGTCTGCATTGATAGAGTGGTCAATTCTTTCTTTCTGTGCTTTTTGGTGAGAGCAGAAGTGGAAACAGTTTAGATATTGATCAAAATGATGAATATGTTTTGTGGCCAGCAGTTACAAAAAGAAAGACCTACAGTAGAGGCAGTTTACGGTGATAAATTAAATGTAATGCTCTTGAACAGTACGATTCTTTTTTGTATCCAAGAGGTACATGTAGGAGTTGTACCTTTGGTTTTCATAATATACAGTATCATTTTGCCACACATGTATTATCTTTCCTTTTCAGTTATTGTTCGAAACAGAGAAAATCCATGTCAGCAAACAACACTCAATAACTTTACATTACAACAAAAGCTCTTCTAATAATATACAATTTTGACACAAACAAAGCTAAAACACATCACCTATTATACCAGCAGACAAAAGGGTCAATGAGCTGTTATTTATCCATTGCCATCCATTAATGCACAAATGAGAAATCCATAGAGAGCATTAATGTTTAATAACTCTTGGTAATTCAGTGATTAATGCCATAGTTTGTTGTTGCATCCAGCAATAAAGACAGGAAAGACAACATCTGTTTACAAATTTGGAATTTTCTTTCAAAAATATGAAAATAAGATACTTATATTGTTATGTGCTGTATATTATATCTATCACTATTCTTTCTGTGTGGCAACCTTTTCTTCTTTTTTATGCTTTTTAATAGATAACTTGGAATCCAAACCATACAAGGCAAAAACAAATACAATGACATTCAGAAGATTCTATCACTTCTCAAAGACTTGACTTCAACTGAAGCCCAACATAAATCAGATCAAAAGCTTTGCATCAGTTCTATTTTACCCCACTAAAATAGCCTTTGATGTATATTACATGGGCACATAATTGATTCAATGGTCTGTCCCCCACCCTCTCAGGCTCTGACCCTCTAACCTCCAGCTCCCAGGGATCCAGCTGGGGCGACCAATGGAAGACACCCAGGTGAATAGGAGTAAGGATACCTGTTGGTCCCCGCTGTGATTTTGTTCCTGTGTACATTGCTTCTATTACAAAGGCCATAGATGTTATTACAATGCAAAGGATATGGAAAGATTTGGCCTCAAATTGAGCTTACTTAGAGCTATTTTTGTTATGCTTTTAATAATCATTTCCTTTTAAGAGTATTCGATGTCAAGTCTTAGATAAAATTCCAACTGTTAACATTTTCAACTTAAAAAGCAGCAAAGATGCAAAATTTTTATAGCAAATCGTATGAATTTTATGGTAAAATTTTGTTATTAGTAGCTCAGGACTTCATGTACTGATATTGCTTTGAAAGATGTTTGCATTCGCATATTTTGTCATTAGGTACAAGTACAAGTACAAGTCTGGTAGCTGGGGTCATACAGTTGGTGTCAACAGCTTTTGTTTTTCTTCAAACATGCAGTAATTCACCTCAAAATTGCATCTTCTACATTATATAAGAACAAAACTGTTGCATAGACCTGATGTGACATGCATGTTAAACAAGTGACATGAAAGTGCAGATTGTCAAATTTTATAAAGCTCAAACACAGGCAGTTCATGCATAATTCCTTGCAAGCTCCTAACCTGGTTATTTTCCTAAAGTTCATAAAGCCTTTTGTGTAAAATGGGGCTTAAAATATAAACACTACGTTTAAAACTTTAGCATACTGCATAATATTCTTAATTGTTTGTAGATTTTATTCTACACAAACATCTTAACCTAAAAGCAGTAAACTCTTCCTTTGCTTCAGTAAGCAAATCAAGAACAAATTAACGAAGCTGATTGTGTCTAAAAGAATTTTATACTTCATAAATCAAAGCCTAAAACAACATGCTTTAAAGCCCAGGCAAAGTATCTAAAGTAGAACCCGCCTAATACAGGAAGGAAGACCCAATTTGGAGCATGTTTTATCTTTATCATGTTTATATTCATTAACCTCTGTGTCTGTCCACAGCGATTGTCTCGCTGTAGCTGAGTAAACTTTAAGTCTTAAAATGTGTGTAACAGTTTCACTTCATACATCAAATACTAAAAGGATGTTTTTAATAGTATAAAATCTATACAAATACAAGAGAATGCTACCATTTGGAATATTAATACTAATTCACATTTACCATAATGTACGAATATGGTACTGGTACATTTTATCAAATGGTTAAAATGTCTGAATACGATATCATTTCATTGAAGAAAGATAGATCTATTCATCAATTACATTGTCAATTGAAAATTGGGCAAAGTTTACTTCCCTATCCTGGTCCGCACTACACTTTATACAACATCTCCGACAAAGATCTTTGCCACTTGAAAACACAAACTGTTAGAAGGAGGGCCCTACAGGCTATTGATCACTGATCAGACATGGAAACCCTTCTGTGGATTCCTCCAAAACCGTCTGTAAATAGATTCTACTAGATGGGAAATCTGTAAGGTAGCAGATGCAATGTAAGTGATAAAAGTGTACCAATTTAATTTTAATCTTTGTGCTGCAGAGATTCCGTAAGAAAGTGCATTTAGGAAATTCCCAGGATTAATAGCAGGATTTTTAAGGCAGTTGATGCCTCTAAGTCTTTCACTACAAACGGAACATTTGCTTTTACAACTGCCGTGTACGAAGCATTTGCAGCAAGCACAAGATCACACCAGAAATGATACGTCAAATACTCTGGGTTGTGATATTTTGCTCGTACACATCGTCATAAACATGTGAGTTATGTCAAAATATGAAAACTGCCAAGGATATTATGGAGTACGCACGTAAGTTCCACCCCTAACACCCCAGATACCAACCACACTTACGTAGACAGGGCATTAGAGCCTAGGGTACCACAGAGGTAACACCTACAAAGCAGTACATAGCAGGCTAGACAGCCAGTAACACACAACCTAGGCTTAGCTACTTACTACATGGAGGTCCTAGCCTAAGAAGGTTTTAGGATCAAATACAGATTATTTTTACATCAAAAACTCCTGAAGAAAAATGAAATAACAACACAAATTAAAACCAATAGAAACAAATTTATAAAAAAATTTACTGGCATTTGCCGATGACACATCAAAATTCTAATTTAATTCACCGGCACAAGCTGAAGGAAAACTTTACAACCTCAAAGCTGGACAAATGGATATCAACTCAATAGTTCTCAAAGACAGTAGTTTCAGTGGATTTCTATCTATTTGAAATGGGAAATCAAATAAGTTGTATGTCTCTTAGGAGACCACAAGAAGATCCTTACTATGCTGTACTCAATCCTCAAGAAATGTACCTGGATGTACTACCTTCTGCGACCAATGGAAATCAGGGCTCAGCACAGGAGGACTCCACTGCTTCTTGCACCCCCAGCCCCAAGGTTTTGACTATCTGCAATGAATCTGGATTCTCCAGTGGATCTGGCACCTCCAGCACCTCCAGCACCTCCAGCCTGGCTAGCAGAAGATCATCTAGCCCAGGATTTTATATGGCCCCCAATGCGCCTAGTCCTCAGGATCTAATCCACCCTTATGACTTAATGGGAACTTACAAGATCAAAGAAGAATACCCCTGTGCTAGAAATAAAGGCACTGTCAGACACCATCCTACTGGAGTGCCCATTGAACGGGGTGAATGTCTTCTAAATCCCCTTGAATCCTTTTGTAATAGGATAATATTTGATGCCAGTGTGGTGATGGAGACTGAGCAAGGAGACTCTTTCATTGAAGGGTACAACCACAAAGAGGAAGTCAACCAGGTGCCAATGTGGAGTGATTGCACAGATTTGAGAATGAGAATGGCTAACACTGTGAATGAAGACCCTGTAATGACCATCATAGTGGACTTCTTTGAAGACATTAACATTACCCCAATAGTCCTGTTTGGTCCAGACTTGACCCGCCCCACTGGGCTTGCACTTTGGAGGTTTCCTCACACCAATACATAAACTGGTTAAGCCTCTTTTTGGCCTCATGCCACCTGGCCAGACTTCTCCTCTATGCAAGATTGGAGCTAATAGACGGAATGCCCAATACATTGTGTTTAATCCACAGGGGAACTAAGAGAAAGACAATTCCCTTGCATCCTGGCTATTGCTCACCCTCATCTCCTGCCACTAGTGAAGAAGAAGGACGAAACAGTGAAGGATCCACAGATACCATGATTGAGGTTCACTGTTACAGCGAGACACTGATGCAAGAAACAAAAAAACCCCAGATGTCTGAACTTTTTGTGACTAACAGCTGAACTACTCCTAAAGATTGTTGTTGAACATATGGATTTAACTCCTGACTTATATTTATGTAGATTGATGTATAGGATTAGTTTTATGGTCTTTACAACCATTCTATATTATGGTAAGCGAGTAAACTTTATTATGTATCTTTTAGATGTACTTTAATCACAGAATAGGGTATCACTTTAAATTTGCATTATTAAATGTCATGGTAAAAGAGTATAACCTAGGGTTTTAGTGGAGCTATTGTACCTCAGAAAAGAAAATTATACCTCAAAACTGCACATTATATTTTAGCGCTAATAAAAATAATATTGTGTCTTACTAGATTTACCTAAAGTAGCTAGGTTGTCTGGCAATATATGCCTTTAGTAATGCTATCAAAATACTGACATAAAAATCTATAGTTAGGTGTGTGTATTATATTTACTCCACTGGTGACAACCCATAACCTGTGTCGACGACCCGTAAGATCTGGCAGCAACCCGTTTTGTCCAGTGGCGATGACCCGTGCCCAAAATCATATTTAAAATTAACTTACTGGTTTTGGAGATAACTCCCCTCTTCTAGCCAAGTAGTTCTTGAGCCTCCTCCTCTCTCCTCTGGTTTCAAGTCCCAAATCAACTGCTTCTTCATCCACAAAGTCTTCACCAACAAAAGATTCCAATTGTTCCACCTCTGGCTCACATTGCCCCTTTTTCTGTTCTAAAGTCTCAACTGAAGAAACTTGTTTGCTGGCTGCCTTGGTGCCTGTTTGTCTAGGTGCCTCCATAGTTAAAACAGTATCATACTTTGGGTCAGTTAAAGCAGCAACTGCTTTTCTGGCCTCTATTTCTTTATACTAAATCAGCTTAACTGGAGGTGGATCTGTATAGAAGAATAGCAACCCTTAGTATCTGACAATGACCCATACGAGAGGCGGCAGTGACCCAAAAGACCTAGCAGTGACCCTTTTATACCCCATGACAACCTGTGCTAAAATCACAAACATTCAATATTTGGCAACAACCCGTTTTGCCACTACAAATGACCCATAAGATCTGATAACAACCCTTCGAAAACCTGATGACAACCTGTGCACATTTGCAGAGTGTAAATGTGAAAGCTTACCAAAGTCATCAGGTATATTGAGATGCCAAGTTGATTTGTCTCCCCCTAACACATTTCTCCCACTTCTCCTCAATCCAGTTGCCATACCTATATATCACATGTAACATAAGCACAACAGAATACCCCTTAAAATAAATAAAACCTGCCCCCCTCAAAAATTTGTCCAACAGAATCCAAGATGGCCACTTGAGGAGGGAAGAAGACTTCCTATATGGTGCACCAGCTGGATCATATCTTAGTATGGAGTCCCATAATTCTTTTGAATTTTGGGAAACCAATTATCAATTTTGAAATTTTGTTTAGTGTAAAGGTACAGAATGGCTTCTCCCTGGTTCTCCCTCTAGTTCAAAATCTGTCTACATTCCTGACCACTGCATATGACCCAACAACACCAACAGTAAAATAATTAAAATGTTCTCACCATTAGATGCTCTCCAGTTCCCTTTTGGCTTTGGTGATGGTATCAATAGTGCTGTAAATAGTGGGGATAAGAGTGATTAGTTTGTTTTGAAGGTATTGAGCTTCTGCATGGGGAACCCTAGAATCACTGATAGTTGAGTCTAAATCTGCCTCAAGATCCTCCCTTTTTTGTTGTTTGATAGCTAAGTCATGGTACAAGAATCCAATTTTCACATATAAATCCCTCCTCAGTTCTGACCATTAACTCCATGACTAGTTATAGCAAACTGAATGTGATGGACTTGATGATTGCATGACTTGAGACCACAAAAATAGAACCAGCATTAAAACCACCCTGTATCCTAGTATGTACTTCACGAAGGTGGCTGCACTTGTTTGGCTATAATCAAAATTTCACCACAAGTGAATGTGGATGGATCTTTATATAAGTACTTACTGTAAAGGTACAATTTGGCTTCTCCCTGGTTCTCCCTCTAGTTCATGAACAGATAATGCTGACACAATAGGTTAACATTGAATGTGATTTATTGCTGAAGTCTGTAGATCTTACAAGTGGTACTGAAGGTCTCTAGCCTGCTGCCTGGTCCCAAATCCTCTTC
>JBCAUI010227750.1:0-16524 GCA_038406195.1 Haplosyllis anthogorgicola
CAATAACGCCCCCTTATTGATTCCGATCAGATCGGAATCAATAACACAAGAGGGGGCGAACTGGAACTGGAACTGGAACTGGAGGTTACAGAACTCCTTGTCCACCATCCTATTCGAACTTACTTATGAAGACAATACAATGAAATGATTGTTAGTTGTCAGTGTAGTTGTGTCATCTCAAGATGCTGTAGATCATTAAAGAGTTACCAACATAGAACTAATGGAAATATGATATAATTGCATTACAGAGCATTTCCTTTTGAAGTTATGGGTGGTTAAAATCAGTACTTGGAAGTCAACACACAAGAGAACAATCTATTTCAGTAATTAAATTTAAATCTTAGTTTTGCCTCACTCATTCAAGGAGACAACAATTGCTTTAAAGCCCTTGTCTTGGGAGTACGGCAAACCTTGCCAATGAAACCAAATCCCTGAGCTTTCTCCAGTACAGATGAACTTGTAGACACCAGGACACAGGGATACAGAGATGCGAAGAAAACGAAATTCTTCTCCGCATTTCATTTCATTTTCCTTTGGCAATTGACTCAAGGAGGAATTTGACTTGTATCTGTTTATTTAGCTGATTTTAATGGGTAATAAAAACATTAATGAATAGGAAAATATAAGTAATACAGATTACAAATACAAGGATAATAAGTTGTTATGAAATGTTATGACATGGAACATGATAGAAAAACTGTTTGCGAAGAGGAACTGCAAAAAGTACACTTTCCTGATCAAGCACCTAAAAGGCCTTTCTAACTACCCTTTGCTTCATGAATAAAAGAGCTGAGAGAGTGAAACCTGTTGGGATCTGTACAGATGGGAAACTGTTGTAGTTGGTCTGGGGACTGACACAGGCACAATGTACAACATGACAGTGTGTATCAAAATCACTTAAGAGAAATATCAGGAGAACGGTAAAACAGTGAAACCATGTAGATTTCAGAGCCTTTTATTTGTTTCTATGCTTACAGTTAGATACTTCTGGACAATGGGGCTATTACTTACTGTTTGGATTTACACAGTGGAGAGTACATAGAATATTGAATTAAGTAATGAGCTATGCATATTTATAAATATTATTAAGAAATTCTCTGCATCAGGAAAACTGGAATATAAATATATATTTAAATCACATATACATTCCAAGCTAAGAATAAGACATCTAGTAAGGATAGACTCTTTTTTCAATTTTGAACCAACATCAGTAATGTAAAGAAATACCACAGATACTCTTGCATTAAGAATATTTTCCAAGGTACATCAGTTATGTCATGGATCACAAGAAACCATTGGAAGTATTGTGTGTTTGCAACATTTTGCTCTGTCGAGAAGAAAATAATAGCCAATTTATGATATAGAACTTCAGAATACGAATGGTCAAAGAATATTCACAGTTCTTATCAACCTTTCCACAGTCACAATCAATGAGATTCTGGAAGGAAATGATGCAGTGTCAGTGGGTATTCACTGGTTATTCACTGGGAGTTCCACACAGCCCAAGGGATCTGTTGTGTCATGGGTTATCCAGGAGAAGTACCCTAATACAGGTCCTGTCAGTGTTTATCTACACAGTTTGCCTTCACTACAGACAGGAACATGCAACTCTTAGATCGGTTACATGCTTTAGCACTTTTGTGGCTACAAAACAATATAATTTGTCTGCAGGACCCCAGCCACTTGTTCAAAACGTGGATAAATCTGTGAAATCTGGCAATAAATGGTCATGAATTATTAAATACGCCTTTAAACCAGTTTTCTGACATATCTATCTGTTCTTCTTTGTGCTTTCAATTTTAATGCTTTCCAGTGTGTCGTGTTTTAAGAATATCATTCATCTGCTGACCGTTGACATTAATTTAACACTGGGAAAGTCAACTGATACTGGAACACTTGACTTTCTTGTACTGACATAGTTCCACTTTTCACATATACCAGAAATAAAACATTATTGACGCCCAGGCACTAAATTTTCTCGGGCGTAGAACCATCTGCAGCTTTCTCTAGCTTGACTTCAGCTGTCGGCAACACACATGTCGTATCGTTGAGTCAGTTCTAGTGGGCAGGTCGGTACTTTGAACACAACACTTCTTGGAACGATATACCGGCTTATTCTACACGTGTTCAGTCACACAAAAGAAAAAGTGTTGATTACTCACCGCACTCTGTTCTGTGTGACTGCACATATACCGTTCTGGCACCTTTTGTCAACACTTTTTCGTGGTATATCCATTATTAACTTAAACCCATTTCACCGTTTTGTACTTTCAGGATTACCTGATGAGTTTTGGTTACTTACCTCAGTCTGACGTGGAGACTGGAGCTCTCCGGACGGAGGAGGAAATACAAAAATCTATCCGGAAATTCCAGCAGTTTGCTCAGCTGCCCATGACTGGTGAACTCGACTCGAGAACACTCGAGATGATGACGGTAAGATCATGCTTCTATGTGTAATTGCAGTTTAAATCTCTGGTATTTATGTCCACAAATAATAGACATAGATCGAGGGTGTTATCACTATTTCTGGTCGGTTGATTGGTATGTCCATGGGTAATGTTATCCTTGTTACAAGAATCAACCAAAACCAAAACAAGTGGAGATAATAAAGTAAATATTACCTACTTACTTTAGGAAACAAGTTCTCGGTATTACGTCTTATCACATCGGCATCGGCATTTCAACTGGCAGGGCCGGGTACTTTATATATCACGGGCATGCGTCTGCACAACAGATAATCAAGTAGATGTAAGTAAAATAAAAGAAACCAACAATAGCTGAGAATTACCGTTATTTCCTGTGGAATTGTAGGCATTACATGACTCGACACGTATTTTAAACAGCAAACGTATTTGGCAGCATACATTACTAAAATAAATGAGTGACCAAGATACATATTCTCGGACATTCATTGGGCTTAATGGTCTTCATTTGTATTGTATGCATCTATGCCATCTGTGATTAAAGTTAATAAAGGTCAATTCAATCAGACATTGTCTCCATTTGCATTACACCCTTACACATGTACATGTTGTGTATGGAGACTCTTAAAGAGCACAGTGTGCTTTACGGGTGAATAGAAAATGATCATAATTTAGTCAGATTTCATAAACTTAATTAGCACAACACCCAAAATAAAATGCATCTTCCAATTCGTGTTATGTTGGTTTATGGCATGATGCAGTTACGGTGAAATGAAACCCATGCAGGATTTAGATGAGTAGTATACCAAAGTCTGGCATAAAGCAAAAGAGATTGAGAAGATTAAAGCTCAAGTAAAGATAGATTCTGAGTAATCAAAGAATAAAAGAAGACAATTAACACTGGTACTGGTTATTTTTAATATTCAAGTTTAATTTTCCTCTCACAACATTGTGTAAAACATTAAAAAAGCACTTCAGTAAATAGGAACAAGTCTAAACTTATTTTGATAAATTTAAAATTAACAGAAAATAAATAGGTATGAGTAGTTAACAAACCAAAAGTTCTCTTAAAATTTGCAGCTACAAGGTACCTCTGACCTTATTTTCAACAAAAGGATATACCCCTATGATTGCATCATGAGTAGATAGGTGAGGCTCCCTCACAGAGGACACCCTGTCACATCCAACTGTCCCTCTCAAGTCATGATAAACATAACGTACAACGCAACCTTAACGATTGCACTCATTCATGTTGTTGCGTTACGTCTGTCTGTTAAAGTTGATGAAAACACCCTGATATTGCTAAAGTGAATGTTTACCGAGATTGCAAGAGAGAAGGAATGTCTTAACACGCTTACGTTAACACTAAATAGTAAATAGTACTAAAATCTATCCATTGTTTTGTGAAACTTTTAGAATTTAGCATCCTTACTTTATGAGGCATCGGAAATATCAGGAATAGACGTCGATACAGATGCGATAGAAAATATACTCGGGATACCAAAGGAGACAAAAACACTTGTACCAAAAAGTAAGAAATAAGCTCTTCAAAATTGAATTTAAGTTACAATTAAAAGTTAAGTACCCCGCAACAATTGAAGTTTATGCTGTGCTAATGCTAAGTCAGCGGGGAGCTTAACTTGTTTCTTTTCTTTTCTTTTTTTTTAATTTTTGTTGGACCAGCTTAACTTTTAATAGTAATTTCATGATCTGTTGCATTAGAATTCAGAAGAATATACTTATAGAAATGAACGTAGTGTGCGTCATGCTGTTATTGTCTGCTGAATACAGGACTTTTATTGGTTCCAAGTCCCATTGATTTTCAATTCTTCATTTCTTATCAATACTTATTTATATTTTCAAGGTTCTATGCCTCCTGAGAAGCCAAGAGCAGCAACTGGAATAATACCGTCTAAAGATGGATCGTCCCTGGCTGCCTGTGCGTATATCAAGGACGACATGGGTAAGGACCTACTGGTGACGACCTCCGTGGAATGCAACGAGAACAATGTCGCTAGACTAAAGGCTGATGTTCTGTACGACAATGAAAATTTGTCAACATCTGAGATAACAAAAATTCTAATTTTAAGTAAAATTCAGATATGTTTTGTTATGTGACTAACCCTGTGCTTTTAATGAAATTTCTATCAAAAGTTTGGTGCCCAGCAACAGTTGAATTGAATGAGCTCACCATGAAATTCAATTGTTGTGGGACCCTTAACAGCAATTTCATGATCTGTTGAGCTGTGTTGCGATACAAACAAAACACAAGCACGATGAAGATACTGTGGTCCAAAAATGCACCCATTTCATCAGATAGTTTTGAAACAATAGCACATCAAAGGCACTGTGTGGAATTCTTTTTTCTCTTTTGTTCTGTACGTTTCCAAAATGACAGGAATTTTAGAAGTTAACACATATTAATTTGAGCCTTTGGACTCTATTTCCACTTTCATTCGTGGCTAGTCCAGTTACTTGGTTTGTTTTTAAATGTTTCAGTCCCTTGAAGGTCTCCAGAGCGTTACGTATCCAGCGACATCCGGTACAACACCAGAGGGACCCACCACAGCGATATTATCTCGCCATGTAACTTTTACTTTGTTAAATCAGTTACATAAAGTTCGTTTCAAGGTTTTGGTGAAGAGAAAAGTGATCAGAAAATCGTGGGTTTCTCATCAATTTTGAAACAACAGCACATCAAAAGTACTACGTGGAATTCTTAATGCTCTCTCCTTTGTTCTGTTTGTTTCAAAATTGATTTGCATGATTTTCATGATATGCCCTGGATAAATTTATTCATTGCTTGAGCAGTCGCATAATGAATAATTGTGGAAATCATAATGTTATAAAACGTGTTTTTTGTGTTTTAAAATTGTGTGTGACTTATGCGGCCAACTGCCAATTTGAAAGTCCTAATCTAGGTTTTTCTTATTAATTTAGTTTACCTAATCCACCAAATATACCTAATTTACCAAATTTTCCAGACATGTCAATTGACCTCCCCTATTCGTAACCTTTTGTCTCTGAATTGCAATCAATTTAGATGAAAGCTTCTTGGTTATTTTTTGGCACAAAGACTGAATTTAGTCTAAAACAATATTCCATCATTGGACTGAAATTAGTATTAACTTGAACTGAAAATTGTCTTGACACAAAAATCAGTTTAAAAACCAGACAGTTCATGTGTCTGGAAAGTTAGTTAGATTTGGTAGAGATTGAAATAAGGAAACCCTCATTGTCTTGCATATCA
The DNA here is from genome assembly GCA_038406195.1 of Haplosyllis anthogorgicola. Classification (NCBI taxonomy): domain Eukaryota; kingdom Metazoa; phylum Annelida; class Polychaeta; order Phyllodocida; family Syllidae; genus Haplosyllis; species Haplosyllis anthogorgicola. Next base: position 5,674 of record JBCAUI010227750.1, read on the forward strand.
ATCGTAACACTTTCTGTCTTTCTTGTAGAAGTCACACGAAGAGGAACTGTTAGGTTTACAAAAAGGTATGCTAAGTGTTGTTTAAACAAATGATATATTTTAAAACTCCAAGTGACTTTTAGCTGTACTTTTTTATTAAATAATTTGGGAGTTCATATTGTTGTGTTTTCTTCATATTCTAAATGATTGCATAAATCCATTTGTTGTAAGTAACCCATTTGTTACCTCTATTTCAGCAATGCGTAAGTACCTCTTACCCATTACAACACAAACCTCTGAATCAGTCCTATTAGATCTATTTCATCTGGTAACAATTATTAAACAGGGTGTTGATAGTGTTATACAATAATGACATAAACAAATGGTGAAAACTAACCAGAAGTTCCATAGACCCCATATTGTCATAGGTAAGATTTTGAAAAAAATTATAAAACGCTTATAAGGAAAAATATACAATATCAAGGCTCCAAAGTTTCACGGTCGCACTCAATTTTAGTTAAAGAATGTGACCATGAAACTTCATATTGAATACATTTCCCTAAAAGCGTTTTACAAAAAATAGATTGGTCATTAATGTTTTTCACTATCCATACCCTGTAAATGTTTTAGTGTAGAATATTGTACACAGGCAATGTGATACACAGTAAACAATATCAACTGTAAAACTATTATCTTTTGATTTGTTAAAAATTGAAAAGGTAACACTTGTTCAAATAGTAATGAACTTTGTCGTAATATTCTCGAAAATCAGTTATTCATTAAATCAAATTGTAGTCTGTATTTCAGGTGAAATCCTGGCGAATCCGACAGAAGTGAGAAGAAGGGAAGAGCAGAGAAGAGACCTGATACCAGCCAACACAGAGGTGAGTTACACACCGTACCTGATTTATCCGAACTTCTGCAGAAAATTCCTTTTGAGATATAAATCACAGATGTCATTGAAGACGTTTGTTTCTAAGTTTCGGGAAATTATTTATTTCGCGAAGACCTCGTTTACGTTTGTTTCTAATTTTGTACTATTTGGCAAGGCCCTTTTTACCTCTTGTGGAAACCCCATAGCAGGTTACAGAAATAGCCACTTCCTGTTTGGCAGATTTGTGCTTGAAATTACATAAATATTTGAAATTTCTCCCTTTGAAGGTTAGTATTTGAATAGAAAATGGTTGAATTTTGTAACTAAATGTGGTAAGCATTCAAAGGTGTAATAATAAAGTCTAAATTATCAAAAGCCTCCATATTTGTTTCAATTTCGTCTACTTCCGGTTTGTCTGCATTTGTTTGTGATGTGCTCTCAGTGAAAAATAAATATTGGCGAGTACCTCGTAGAAGCTTAGAAACAAACGTCCCCATTCTAGAATATTTTACGCATGCTCTCTCGTTTTCGGCAAAACCCGAGTAAATATAAGAATAATGATGCAATACTCAATACAACAACAATCTACTAATTTTGGTTGACATTCTTATCAATTTTTGTGAAATATAAATGAAAAAAAAAGAAGTTAAACTAGAAAACATATAGTTCGTTCCTTGTTGTCTTAAGTGTTCTTTTGTTAAAACTTCCTCTTACTGATTTGAGTAGGCATTAATGATTGACAATTTTCTGCTATTTTAGAAGGCCTTCTTGCATAAAGATGTTCTCTGTTTTCACTTGATTAAAAAGGTGTGAACATGAAACTTTGATACGGTGAGCTAAGAGCTAATTCTATTGGAGATGCACTGAGTAAACTACATGTGTTGCCGCAACTTATCATAGCCTTTCTTTAATCTTAAAGCGGTTTGAAGTTTACTACTTAAGGGAAAAAAAACTTGGTGATCTTTGGTACTAGCATGAAACTTTTTTTCAGGAATTGCTTGAGATTATCAACGTTTTTCCGTCTTTGATGTGAAACACGCAACATGCTTTCGTTTTCTCTAGGTTATGTGCGAATCTGGAAGCTTACAATACATATGTGCAAGGCACAACTTTGGGACAATCCTACACAATAGTTCAAGTTTATTGGTTTAGCATTTAACTCTCTGAACCATTCATGACAAAATCTAAATTTATTCTATGCTATTGTAGCTAAGCCTAGGTTGCGTGTTACAAGCTGTCTAGCCTGCTATGTACTGCTTAGTAGGTGTTACCTCTGCGGTCTCCTGGGCTCTAATGCCCTCTCTGCCTAGTTGCGACTGTTAGCTAGGGGTGTTAGGGGCGGAGCTTATGTGCGTAGCCCGTAATATCCCCGGCACTATATTTCTTACCTTTCTGATCTAAGAAGTATTTTGCAAAAAAAAAAACCAAACAAAAAAACTAAACAAACAAAAGCTAATGCCTTTTACAGTGACGTTGTCTGACTTCTCAGAAAGAGCTATGGATTGTAAGGTGAAACGCATTGAGCTGTTAACATACAGGTCACCACTGACCCTAATAGGCCATTCAGTCCTAGTCAAGTAGCTGTAAATGGTGTGCACTCTGGAGTGATAGCGACACGAGTTGCCATGCTCCTCTTACAACCACTTGTAGAAAGCTAAAAGATTGTAAGTTCGGTAAAAGTAGAACAAGAACTGACTGTAGACATGTTGTTCCATGTGGTAAATTTGATTTAGTTGGCTTATAACTGTTAAATTGATTGAAATGTACTTAAAAACGCAAAAAGTGAGCAGTGACCAAATTTTGTCCTTTGTAATTTAAATTTCAACTTGTTAGTTCCATAGGTTAGATGGTTCCTCTCTATTTTAAAAACCATGTTCGTCTTAAAATTGTAAAATTGGTAACTCATTATTTAAATTCATTGCAAAACCGCATCTCTGTGCTGTCAATGACTTAAATTTACTTATCTGGATGACGGTATTCCTGACGAGAGTGGCGGCTCATTAGATTTTCTTTCATCTAATGAAATCTTCAAAACACTTTGACATAAAAGGAGTTTACTGCACACGGAATCCAATCGGATGTGTTGTTAGGTGCAATTTACATGTCTTGACGCCTTTGAATGACTGATTTTAGAGAGGACATTGAACTGATCTAATTTCCTTCTAAGAAATCAAGTCAGATTATCACTGTAATGTTTGATGGTAGATCATGGCAAAATTGAATATGCTTGAATATTACATTGTGATACATACTGGTGTTATTTGCCACTCCAAGTTCAACAACTCACACACACTCTAGAAGTCTGAGGAGGAGATTTGTGAAACAAAGTAGCCTGATGATGACCTTGTAAATTCGAGGTAAAGTTAAACGATTGCTTATTCCTGATTTATCTGCGATTTTGCACTAATGTACGTCACCTGCGGGGTGCAACGTTTAACTCCCCTGAGAACTCACACAGCCACGGTGAGCCATCGCCTCATAGTGATAAGATAAGCAGCGGCTCTACTTTCCCAGTGCATTTCTATTCTCCCACTAAGGGCTAGTTCAAATTCTACATGTGGCATTGTAAGAGACAGTGCCCAGTACATCAAGGAATCGAATCTGGGCTACACGTGCAGCAGTGCTAATCACTACACTACTTACCACGGGGCGCGCTCCTCATAATTCTCAGTGTAAATAGGTAGATAATAAGTAAAGATTGAACGACCAGATAACCCATATTAAAGCATCCTTCTTCTAAACGTTATGCTTTTCGATTGGAGAAGTTGAATGAAAGCAAGTGGCTTGGTACACTTCTTGTCTACCAAATAATAGCACGGCGATGGATCCGGGGGGGGGGGGAGGGCCCGCCCGGCCCCCCCTCTAGCCCTAAGTTTTGGTGCCCAACTTTGGGGCCCCAGCACCGCAAAACACTAAAATTAGACTAAATTTTGCAAAATTTTTCAGCCTCACTTTGCTCTAGCTGTGGATCTAGGGGGGGGGGGGAGGACTTTAGGGGCCTTGGCCCCCCAGCCCTTGTTAAACCATGTTTGGCCACCATTTTGGGCCCTGCCCTGTCCTGTTAAAACATGTTTGGTGGCCGTGTTTGGTCCCCCTAACCAATTCCTAGATCTGATGCTGCGCTCGGCATAATATTTAAGAATTATCTTTCTAAAATTTTTCCAGCCTCACTGTGCTCAGCATCATTTACATTATAATGTCTCCAAGATCCCTCTAGCCCCCAGTTTTGGGGCCTAAGCACCTCAAAACACTAAAATGAGACTATAAGCTGCAACATGTTTTAGCCTCACTTCACTTGGCATTATATTTAACCATTTATTTTCTAAAAATTTGCCTGCCTCACTGCACTTGGCATCATTTTATTACACTCCTCCCTGGATATATCGATATTTTTGGTGTGGGAAAATAGCATCGATATAAGCGGGATATCGATATAAGCAGAACAATTAACATGAGGGTCTATTAATTTGGTACGGAAAAAAAGTATCGATATAAGCAGGATATCGATATAAGCGATATCGATATCTCCGGGGAGGAGTGTAGATTAAATTTTGAATTTGGTCATAAATGAGGTATACTGGATGGTGTCACATTATAGAAACCGTATTTACCCGAATTGAGGCACCCGGTGCCAAGACCAAATTTTGATGGGGTGCCTCTTTCAAGAAGTCGAAAAAGCAAAATTTAATTGTGGATTGACATAAAATTTATACACAAACTAACATGTATTTTGAGATTGATCATCTTAAATGATGATCTTTAATAACAAAAAACAATCTTTGCCAGATATTGACATAGAATTACCACAAACGTGCATTTAACCAGAAATCACTTCATTAATTAGAGAGGGTGCCCCAATTAGGGTAAATACGGTATATGAAAATAATAAACATGGTAGTAAAATTATAAGAGACTACACATATGCTACATTTACAAACTGTTAACATTGAGTAGAGGTGCATTATTGTACAATATATTACGTTTATAGGATCAACTTTGTTCCTGGGAGAAAGTTGGCTACCTTTTTACGCGCAACTACCAGTAGGGTATGAATGCATGTGATAAGGATGACAATGGGCAACAATGACAATGGACGATGTATAAATCATTGTTCTATAGGTTGCAAGTATGCCAAACGAGCCAAAATTCAGACGCGATCAATATTTTTAAAACTTACCTTCTGGCTATTGGAATTTTGGTATAACATACTTTGCAAACTGTCGAAACTGGGGGGTTTTTGCGTATTTGTGGATTTTTTACATGCATGCATGTACGCCACATTGACGTACCCCTGACAGAACTGATCACAAAATCAATCACCTATGGACTGTATATTGATCAATCTGAAAGCTTATTTGAGACTCACTATGACAAATTTCCAAAAAGGTAAACAATTCTCTTGTCAAAATGTCATTCCCAGTTTCAGTTCATAGAACCTAAATGTCATCACCGTTCAAACCACGGGACTCCACTGTCAAGGAAATAATAATTGTGTGCTTATCCACGTTTATGTGACATTCAATACAAATACTCTACGGAGGACCACCATCAGGTTTTGTAAATGTCACAATGTTTTTCGGCTACATCAAACTAAGCTTATTGCCGATGTTCATTTTATGCTTTCTAAAACAGTTGTTTTGCAGTATTTCATTTTATATTTCTGGTTATGTATTAAATGTCTTATTTAAACTGAATTGTATATTTTCTGTTGTTAGAGAAACAACAAAACTATCGTAATGAAATGGTGCTATGCATAATGAATATGCATACTAACTTGATCGTGCACAAATATTCAATCACCATGTGACCTTATTGCTTTGGTAGCAAATCGTCTAAGGCGTTTCTTTTTTAAGCATTTGGATTACATTACACTGGCAGGTTTTTCAAAGTGTGGCGATCGGAAAAAAAAAATACAAATAAAAATTGAACTTTGCCCCTAAAAAGCCAAACTATTCATAAATGTAAATAAAATTTTGATTTCCTCGATTGACTTTCAATGGTTTGTGTCCAAGGCGACCATATTTTGCCATGGGTAACATATTTCAGCTGCCAAATGAGGTGGGTTCTTTTTCTTTGAAATCCTGATTTCAAAGTGTGGCGGGAAATGTAATCCAAACAATCAAATAAAAAAAGCCAATTAGAACAATGAATTCAACAGCGCGCACATTGGTCCCAAACGGTAGATACATTAGCCCAGGTTGCGCCTGAAGGATTTTATTCATATAAATTCCTACTCATATAAATTTACAAGTCGTATTTTTCCAAATACTTATTGCCACAACCTTTATCTCTGCAATTCAGCACGTCCTCAGGATATTACTTAATGTGCTGTTTGCACCTTTTACAAGTGGAAAGATATAAAATTACCTCTTGTGTATTATTCCTTATAAATACATTTGAGCTTTGTCACGTAAACAAGGCTGCCATCGATAATCGGTCTTCTCACTGTATATTGCAACAGAAACAAGTTTATGTTTGAGCTAAATTGGAAATGACAATTGCGGTTTGAAGCTAAAGCTTGTGGCAATGAACAATGTAACGTATGTCAGTGGTACAGGTCTCATACAAAAATAAATAACCATCGATGTTTCATACAAATAACAATGTTATTTATGTTGATCGCCGATTGTGTCCCAGGTAAGTGATGCTGGTTTATGCACGTAGATCATGTACTAAATTCAAGACTCTCATGGAATCTCGTCAAGAATGTCCGACAAAGCTACTTCTACAAGGTAGCAATCATCATCAAAGTCAGATCCATCAAAATGATATTTTCGATCATTCGATGATGCGCCCAGTTTTTCTATCAAAGGAGAAAGAGCTCGCTGAGCTACTGTTAGGACAGTTTGTAAAGAGGAACCGCCAGAGGATTAATTGATTTACATTAGTACGTGGCCCAGCTTTGACGCAGTGTAATATTCCCTGCATGGGTTAATTGACCTCTATGGAGTTGCAACTTGCCAACAAATACACCTAATGTGTTAATGGGGCTTCAACATGGCTCTCAAGGCGACAGTCCAAAAAATAAAAGAGTGAAACAAAACAATTTTATAAAGCATTAGAACCATTAATACCAAAGGAAAAGTTATGGAATCTTTTCTTTGCTAACTCTATTCATATGTGAAAAATGTCCGACGGACAAAGGAAGTTGTATGTATTAAATTTTCCTCGATCTTGTTTCCTTGATGTTACAAAATATGTTTATTCATTCTTCATGGTTCTAATGTTCTCTACAAGACTTTGGTTACTCCCGGTGGTCCGGTACTGGCACTTGTTTACTAAAACTACGCAGCACAAAAAAGAAGTTAACGGAAGTGTGCAATGTATGTAAACCAAATCTAAAGTGTTTTAATTTGATTCCTCCAATTACCTCAGAAGACTCCTAATTCACTACGTGCAATGTTCTGCTTCTCAAGTACGCCTCCAGGCGCGCACGTCAGGAGTACAGCACATCTGAGCAATCAAAAATCAAATCTAAACTGACTTGTTATTTCCACCAAACAAATTGGATTTCAAGTTTCTTTGCAATTTGAAAATCCCATCCAGGAACTAGTCAAGGTTTTTTTCATTTTTCTTTTGGTGTCGAATAAGATGTTGACAGGTAATAAGAACTATTTTACTTTTTCTGAAGAATAGATTTAACAACACGCATAATGCACCTATTTCCCCTCCCTTGGCCCCTGATCACATTAATATTTCATTTATATTTTCGTGTCATAGAAGCTATTTCCCTAATAGATAGCAATTTTCCTGGCCATTTTTTTAATAGGAATAGGAATTGGTAATTGGTCAAAACATCCTTGTCATTTAAGTTGAAAGGTTTCGTTTGTCGGTACAAATGATGGATACACTGTCCACGATGAGAACTCGGGGCATTTACAGGAAAAATAGAAAAGAAGAATTTCAGAAGAATTTCAAAAATATTATTTGTTTACACAATGGGTCCTGTATCACAGTGAATAACTGGACACAGTGTTGTCCTTTGGCTCCATTCATTGTCTGTTGGAGTTTCAGTCGTTGTTGATAATTTCAAACTGCGCGCAAAATCTACGGATATTAATCCTGTTTAGAATCACATTATTCAATATAATTTCATTCGTGAAATTTAATAGTATCAAATTACCAACATTATACCACAGGTATGGTTCCGTTATAATCGGGTTTAAAATAGTTTTTGTGCAACCACGCAAGTATTTTTTTTTCGCTTTTCCCTCTGCAATGTTGGCATTTCTACTTAGATTTTCCCATGTAACTGTCTCTTCAAAGGATATCCTATGCAGCGAATAATAAAAAGCAGGTGCATTTACACCAATGCAAAACTAAATCCATCTACTGCGTGTACATGTGATATTTGTCATCGTGCACGTTAAACATGTGGAAATACGATGCGATATAGCGAAACCTGTTATTTACGACCACCCATTCGGGCCAATATGTATGGTCGTAAACAATAAGTTATCTTTAGATATGCGTTGTCACTTCTCGAGATCGAAGCCCCATATGGAAGGGAAATGGAAGGAAACAATATATACATATCTCAACATGTGCTGTATTTGGTTTCCAAACGAGGGGATAAAACAATGTGCAGCTGCTTAAATAAGGCCGACAGCTCCTGCATACACATGAATATTGCCTTTGATAGCATATATTTCTGCAAGTTCTCTTGTTACAGAAAACCTTCCAATTATCAAATCGTGCATGATACCTTTATCATACCTTTATACAAAAGGTATTGTTACATCGTTTCATCCTGCAGTACACATTGCCTGCGAAACAAAATGTCGTAATATTCCATAACTGGTGTCTCTTCTTTCGTACTTCACGTTGTCTTGCCGACTTGTGTAATTCCAGGCAAAGCTGAAACAACGAGATGACCTGTCGGTGCACAGAGCTTCATGCCGTGTAGTCCAACACTCCACTACACCAAGCTTGACTCTACTCTGCCTACTCTACTCTACCTATTCCTTGGGGGGTGGGGGGGGGGATCTGGACCCAGAAAACTGTAATGGCTGCAGGTAAAACTTGAAGCCCATCCCATGAAAGCAGAGGGCTTCATGTCCTGCCCCGACAATTCGCACCACCTTAACACTTCCGTGGTTAGTATTATACTCCAACAGATTGAATTAAATCTCCGGTGTACCTTTTATCTATTTCCTGCAGACTGTTCATGTAAAGTGAAGACATTTATAGACATCAGATGATATTTAATTAACGGCCCAAAGAATAAACATAAGAACATATCGCTTTTGCTTCGGATTTCAAGTGAAGTGTAAAACGAAATGAACCAATATTAAACGGCAAGTCTACTGAATGACAACGTTTTCTAACGTTATGATGTAACCTACGACGTGACGTATCTCATTGGTATGATGTAAGAAAACTTGGATGAATTGTGTTGGCCTGGACATAGGATTTACTGTCGGGGGCCCCCAAATTTTCCAAAAAACAAAACACTGAAATCGGCAAAACCTACATGACAATGAGAGATTTTTTGTCGGTGAGCGCAGGGGAGCGCCCGGCACACAGCCCCGGCTCTCCCTGGATCCACCAATGTTGTGGTCAGTTTTTATACTGAGGACCAAGTTCGTCTAACACCACAATGTAGGTACTACTATTCACTCAATGCTGTGCGCCATGCGACAAGTATTCAATTATAAGGGAGAAATGTAACATTTACCGTTGTTTGTTCCACAGCTAAAACTGCGTGCAAAGACAGGTCAAAGAAACGTACTCTAAATTATTTGAATGCATTTCCCGTTGCAATAAATAACCACACGTTTAAATGCAATATACATTGGTGATTCATCACAAGGGTGATTTCTGTGATTGTATGCAGCGATGGATCGACACTACTGATGAAAGTCGACACTAAGGCTTCAACCTATTGAACATATTGATATGGAAAATCCTCTGAAATTTGCCGCGACAAGGATGTGTACAGTAATTATATCAACCCACAGGATCATTTCCCGTGCTTTATCTTGGGCAAAGAAATAATTATGCCGTGAACATTATACAGATCCGGGGAGGAAAATTCGGTGACAAGCGAGCTTCGAGCGCTTAAGGTAGCTCGCAACCCATGTCAGGTTCAGATCTCAATTGGATCAACAGTAAACACTGGCGTCAAACAGTTGAATTCATTACGTCCTGCTATCAATACTAAATTCAATTTGTCAGCTCTTAAAAGTATTGCTTGTCTCAAACATGATCACTGAAAATGGGAGGTTCTGGGTTATTGCTATAGTTCAATGATCTTAGCTCAGTTCAGTGAGGTTACAAAGCGCTGGAACAACCTTAATCATTCCTTTTCATGTGGATCTCCCTTCACATTAAATATATAAGGGAGGACTTTGAACATTTGAATAAGGCTGGTCTTATGATTACTAGAGAAAGGAAGTATTCGATAGAAATAACATACAATATGCATCAGTTTATGGCTTCGAGGAAGTTGGCTAATTTTAAAGGGCGGAAAGGCTAAAAGGAAATGTCTGGCTGGCATTAACCGTGTATGTCACCTACCTATCTCCTGTCATCTAAAAGGTCAGGGACACAACAATGCCAGAAAGAAAGACACATTTTCTGCAGCATTTACTTTTACATAACTCAGATTTCTGCACCGGGAGCCTAAAATTCGACACAGAGGTGATATGTTATATAAGTTATACATCTTTCACTTTCCTGATAAAAATGTTATTCCCGTCCCGATTACTATCAGTCCAGTTTTGGTTTCGCTTTATTGAACACCTAACAATGTTATTTATTTTCCTATCTTACAGCAATATCTTTAAATAAACGTCCCAAATCAAGATTCCCATCATAATACATGTATTTACAATACCAGTGTGGTAACAGCTGCATACACTCTGCATACACACGATGGTGACACTGGGAGATCATCATTATACTAACAAATTTAAGAAGCGAAACTGTCACGTTCCTGACAGGGGGGGTCCATCCCCGAACCTCATCCCCAACACCTCATCCTCACCTGGGGGGGG
>JBCAUI010227861.1:2427-16523 GCA_038406195.1 Haplosyllis anthogorgicola
AAAACAAAGTACACTCCCATAAAAGTGAACAGACCTTTCACTACATCCTCTGTTTGTAAATGAATTATACTTCTGCCCCCACTTCTGCCAATTCAAATGACTCTGGCACAGACTTGAAAAACATGAACAATTTAGGGGCTTTGTTACAAACCAAAACAATGTAATCATCAATACAATCCACTTTCACATAAATTTTCTCTTCTACAGGCAGGTTTGACTTCTTTCCTCTTCCTTTCTTATACCCAACTGCCTCATCCACATACCTCAGTACCTCCAAGAACTGCCTTTCTCCCTACAAGTATAACATATCATCATACTTAAATACAAATCTTTGGTAAATCACAAAAATATAAATTACAATGAACATATTTTAAATTATACTATATATAGTTTCTTTCTCTAAAGAATAAATTATATTTGAAAAGTTCATTCAAAATTGTTACTCTTTTGTCCCTTACCTCCTTCTTGAAGTGATTCTTTGGTGGTAATTTCACAAGGCATTGTATTGCCTTCTTACTACTCCTAATCAAGTCATCCATCTCTTTATCACTTTTAGCCAGGATGAATTTCAACTCCTCCAGAATCTGTAAATTAAAAATGATAAACCCTTTAATTTTTTTTGAAAAAAAAAAACTTCAGACAAAGTCATCTTAATATCAAAACAATATGAACATATAACCCAAAGTGCTTAATTCATATATATCTCTTCATATTTATGTTCTGTATATTTGTAATAATATAAATGCTTTGATATATTTTAAATTTCAGTTTCTTGTGTCAACATATGAAAATTAAACTTATGTTACATCAACATATGTAAATTAACTTATGTCACATCAATGTAAATATTTAAATCTATATTTATGCAAACTAATAGTTAATAAATTCAGTGTCACAATAGAACTGCAACACATGGACTGCCACATGAACTGCCACCAAGCATATCAACCAAGCTGTCTCTGCTGATGCTACCATCATGTAATTAAATATGCAGCTAAAATGTTAAAGTATTGTAATATTATGGTAATGTGATTATTTGATACATGTGTATATAAACTGCAATGAATTTGACTCAGTATGTTAGAACTTGTTTGGAACTGTAACTGTGAACTTGTAACTGCAACAACTAGAAGTACTACAATAAATACTGCAACTGAAGAAGAACTGCATTTGGTTTATGTTCCTGAATATATAGCAATAAGAACTAGGGTCACATTAGTAATGGTTTAGAGTGTTGGGAATATTTAATACCAACATCCTATTTCATTTCAAATCCATTGTTATCTTTCCCACCATTGGTTGAGAATCTGAAAAGAAGCGCGAAGCAGATGCGCAAATGCTACGGGTCTCCAGCCTGGTAATCAGTATGTCCAGGCTGGTCTCCGGCCAATGTAATAACAAAACGAACAATCACAGGCATTGGTGCGTTGAATTAGAAAGCTTCGCCCGCCATAAACCTCAATCGACTCCATTAAATGTGGAATTACACCAAATCCACTGAAACAGATAAGCGTCTCTATCAACCAGCCCAGTGGCAGCTGGAATCCGAGGCCGGGTAGGCCTGGATATCCAGATTCTGATACCCCAGATATCCGGAGATTAATGTCGAATTCGGTCTCAGCCGTTATCGACTTTCTTTAACTCTAAAACGAGTTTTAAATTGTACTCATTCAGCTCAAAACTTCACCATAAGTCTTTTTATGAATTAGGCCCTTTTTTCAATCATTTGGATTACATTCCACTGCCGAAAGTTTCAAAGTGAGACAAGTGATTTATTTTTTTAAATGCCGATTTTAAAGTGAGGTGGGAATGTCCAAACAATTATGCAAAAACATGAAAAATCACCATTATAGATACAGCCAAGGCACAAACGAACATACAGATGTACAAAATAGACTGTAGGATTTGATTTTTCATCAGAGATTTCCGAATGCGACATAATTCGCGACGAATTTGCAAAATCAAGACGTATTGGCAAGAAATAATGTTCTCTTTGCATACTGTCCAGAAACAACTGTTTGGTCGAACAACTTTTTTGGAAGTTATGAGCAATGGGACCACTTGCCCCTCTTTGTTTGCTTCATTCCGCAAAGTGAGGATCACAGTGAGCGACACTGTAGCCTTGGCCCCAGTTACAGTAAGGTGTGAGTCCACAGCTATATCATCAGGGACTTACACAAGCCCCGGGTCAGGAGTTATGTGTGAATTGATCTAATCAGTCAATTGGCTGAAGCCATTGGTTATTACATGTCCATATATACCGTGTACATGCGAAAGTAAGTGGTTGGTGAATAAGACAGCTGATTGGTATGGGCTGCAGAGATGGAGCTGTTCTCTCCGAGGCAGCTTCAGAAGCGGCCGCGGACGGTAATACATGACAACATAATGCTGGGGCCCGTCAGCCTCGGCTGCATTCACAGCAGTGAAGTTAGGGAGAGATGGCGGGAGAACCGTAACACAGCACAGAGATGACATGATAAAAAAAGCCTTCAACACCAGGAACCAAGAAACCACAGAGTAGTAAATTACTAACTTCGAAAGTATGGAAAGCAGCTGCATAGTGTAATAATAATACAACAATTTTGATGGAAGCTGAAACCGTGATTGCACCTAAGTTAAGACAAAAACTGAAGCAGCTCTTACACGCACACAAAAACATAAAAACAAATCACATCTGAGGTCTAGTTTCAAATCACAGACTGACAATTGAAGCAAGCTTCATTTGATATGTAACCTAAAGGATGGATATGCATGGATGAAATGAATGAATCGACTTTTCTACTACAAAGAAATTCGTATTAATCATAAAACAGAAAAGTGAAGCATGAAACACAACTTCTGCTTCATTTAATGATAAGCTGTACTTTACACAGGAATAGGTGGAGCCACATGCTGGGTAAACAATTATTTTCCTTCAGTATTTCCCGATTTAGCATTCGGTGAGATATATACTTGACAATTTGGGATATAATCCACAGTCTGGCACTATCTCTTAACATCTGTTATTCCCTCATCTACAGACAAGACACCTACAGCAGAAAAACATTCACACAGCAAGTGAAAAGCAAGAAAAACGTTCCTGTTGGGATCATTTTAAGCTGCTGTTAGAATATGTGTTATCACATCCAGCACTGAACCAGGAAAACCAATCCGACGAATATTGCTCGATATGGAATATCTGTTTTGAATAGAATAGTATATTGGCGAAAAGGAACCCATAAGGGGAGGAAGGAAAACGAAGCCGAATCTGGACTTTTTTTCATTTCCATATATTTGCGAACACGACTGTAAAAGCTGGGTAATAAAAACAGCTATTCAACACTCTGTTTGAACAGCTTTTTGTACCCTCAACCACAATCCTTGGGAAAGCTTTTATTTGGATTGAAGACAAAAAGGGACCAAAACGAGATAACTTTGCAGTCTGAACAGGCACATATTTGATGGCCAATGCAATATATACCTAGGTAGGTGACATTATTCATTTTAACCACAGGCAAGGAGAGAGGAACCAGAGCCAGGCCAAGACAAAAAGACGTGGGTAAAAAGCATTAGGACTCCACACAGTGCAAAACCAAGGAAGATAAATAGCTGGCACTTAACTGTCTAAAGGACTGCTTACACTGGGTGATAAATGACAGGACTGCATACACTGGGTGATAAATGAGAGCTTCGTGTGGTGCTCAAGTGTTGACGAAACTTCGCACGGACAGGAGCTGAGAGCGCACAGGGATTATACACAGGCTGAGAAACAATCAGTTCCAACACCCGTGTAGTTCAAACGTTTCAGAGAGAATGTTCTAACAGCAACAACGGCAACGACGAAAAAAGTCTATTGCCTCACACAGGGACTATACACAGGCAGATCACCAAGACGTTCCAACACCCGTGTAGTTTCACACGTATATAGTTGTTAGAAAAAACTTTCTAACAACAACAACGACAACGACGACGACGACGACAAAGACCTCCGCTTCACACAGTACGTAATGGGATTAACGGGTAGGGAGTGTTAAGCTGTTGACGTTTTTTCTCTCTTAAGCTGCTTTGGTGTATTTGTCCCTTGACTGCCATAAACGGCTTTGTTGTATGCGTGTGGTCTAAAAGCACACAGAAGAGTAACCGAGAGATTACAGCTTGGTTAATGTAACTTAACTGCAACAATACACAGAACGAGAGATCTGCCATATTCTGCAGTAAACAACGCCTGCAGAAACAAGGATAGAAAGCGGGGAAGAAAGGAAAAGAGGAAGAAAAAGAAGAGATATTAGGGAAAGTAAGGGGAATTTCTCTAAAATTAGTTACACATATTACCTGCAATATTCTGCTGTGAACAAAGCCTGCAGAAAATAGGACAGAAGAAGGGGAAGAAAAAGAAGGGACATTAGGGAAAGTAAGGGGAATTTCTCTAAAATTAGAAGCACAGCTCTGCATTACGTGTACCCGGTTTTCCCAGGCCCGCGGGACATCGTGACACGCCTCCTTAACGTCATCACTTCAACTAGCACCACCGACTCCCTTAACTAGCGGTACTGTCTCCCGAGGGATCTACGCTCACCAACACGGGACTTCATTAGTCTCTGCAGGGCCCGACAATTAGACCCGCACCTTCCTTCTTCTTGTACCCTGTGCTTCCTGCAGGCACCCTCCCTGCCTGCAAAACACTCCGCAATAAGGAAAAAAATCCAGATCTTCCACATAGCATTGACTGTACTACTACCACAGGAAAACATCGACAAGGGGAAAAAAGCAATTGCCGAAACAGCTAATGAACAGTGTAATAAATAAAGACTAGGTTATCAGATACCGGCTCCTGATTGTACAGGAGCGCCATACATCAACGAGGACCAGTTATTACGCAAACCGAATAAATCTGGAGATAACCTTAATAATGTGGCCCGAGCAGCAGTAGCAGCAACAACAGTAGAGTTAGAAGAAAAACGAAAAAACGGTAAAGGGGAGAGACATAAAAAACTACATTTGTAGAAGTTATGATGACTACATTCAGGCTTAATTACTGAATTAAAAACATTAACACGCAAGATTCACCGCCTTGTACACCTTGGTCTAATGAGGTTGTGATTTACTGAGACACTGACCAACGTCTCTACTCCATCCGAAAACTTTTAGTTGAGAGGCGAAAAACGCACCGTCTTCGGCAACGGAATAAATCAAGCCTGCCATGCTGAGCATGTGAAGCAATTGGCCACCAAGGAGAGGAGCACTTGTTTTCAATAGGAACTAGAGTCGTACATAATAACTACACGACGGTTATTATTGGTTCCCTAGCGAGACGGTTTTTTACTACTACACTGTGTGGGGGGGAGAGAGTACAAATGAACCGTAAATACACTAGACTCTGTAGAAGCATTTAATCCAGTACAGAGAGAGACTCTAGTCATTATACTATAATAGATTTGTGTCTATTAACGCATTGATGAAAACGGACTGGCGTATTCACGGACGATAGGTCTTTATTAAGTCACTGATAAATTGATAGGAAATCAACGACTATTACTACTACTACTATCAGTACTATTAGATACTATTTGCCACTAATAACTAACGAAAATAACAAACGAATCAAGACTAATTACGAATAGGTGACTTAGGCTCCTATACAATACAGAGGGAGACAGATCCATTGTTTACATGGACATTGCTGCTGCTAGTGGTTGTTTCAGTCCATCTATTCCACGGAAAAAACAAACTCCAAATGGAATGCTATTTGTGACAATAGAAAGTGGAGGGCTTCCAGTGGCATTTGTGTGGAAAAAAGTGATATCAATTGATTGTGATATTGCCAATCCCTATGATTGAGTAAATCTACCATTTTGCGTTGTGTGTCGTTCGTTGACTCGCAGCAAGTCCGGCTGGTTTTGGATCCTATCTCTCACTCCTTACCTACCCCCCCCCCAATCAGTCTGCCTGCTACATAGATTGAGCTGTACATTCGGGGACAGACTAATCCGTAAACCCCTTGTGGACCAACCAAACGAGCTGGGCATCTCTCGGACACATCAGCACTACCGTTCCCTACTCTACTCCCCAGACTCTATTATCGTCACCAAAGACGAGCAAATTGCTCTTTTTTCGCGGATATAATGTACACAGGCTGTGATTAATGCGGATAATAAAAGCCAAATTGATAGTGCGTGGTAAACGTTCATAAAAGCACTGCAACTGCTTCACACAGAGGTAGGTGACTCAATGTTATTACTTCTTTAGGCCCCCTTTTTTAATCATTTGGATAGCATTGCACTGGTAGATTTTTTAAAGTGCGGCGCTCGAAAAATAAATTTAAATTTAAATTAACTTGGTCCTTAAAAAGCTAATCTGTTTATAAATATCGATGATTTTGTTCCAATCGACTCATGATGAAACTTGTCGACATGTCTGAGGAGGCAATATTTACGTGCGTGACATGTTTCACCTGCTATTTGATTTTTTTAAAATCCGTTTTCAAGTACTGCGGGAATGTAATACAAACAATAGAATAATAAAAAGCCTTTCATCACACAAAAACACAGTTGTTTTACAATACAAAATATTCAATTCAGCTTTCAATCCCCTTGTATTTTCACTTATGCTTCAATTGGTATTAATGAAAACATTGTGTAAAGGCAAGCTGTGACCCTGTGTGGGTAAAGCATAATCACTTCATGTATGTATGTAAACGCACAGCTTTAGTGCAGAGGAAAAACTTTAACCGTACTTGGGCTTTTTTTATGTAATTGTTTGGATTACATTTCACAACGCACTTAAAAAATTGGAATTGAAAAAAAAATCAGATAGTAGGTAAATTAAGAGACATTGATCAAGTCGACAAGGGTGGGAAGTTGATTGGAACAAAATGTCTATTTTTTCTTAAATTGTGGATAGTTTGGCCTTCTTGGAACCAAGTTCAATTTTTATTTCCATTATTTGTTTCCAATCACCGCACTTTGAAAATCTTGTCAGTGCAACGTAATTCAAATGGAAAAAACCCAACCCAAACAAGGTTCATTTAAGCTGTTTTGTAACATCTGTTTAACCACACAATAAGCTGTTGATGCATTTCACCATACCTCAAATTGGCTTATTATTCTTTTATGTCTCTGTATTAATATATCAGCCGAACGTTACCCGAGAGCATTGTTCCCTTAAAAATACACTTCAAGTGCGTTCCATGGCTTTTAAATTTTTTACTTTATTGTTTGGATTACAATTCTCGCCGCACTCTGAAATCAGGATTTAAAAAGTAAAATAAAATAAATTACTCATATGTTGTCCTTTGACATAATCCATTGAAAATCACTCAATGTAATCATTGAAAATATCTAACTTATTCGATGTTTAAGAACAGTTTAGCTTTTTTGTGACCAAGTTCAACTTCTGAAAAAAACCTTACTTTTATTGATATTTAAGAAAAAGTTTAGCTTTTCTAAGTTTAATCAAAATTTATATTGTTTCTATCAATTGGCAACTTTAACCCATCAGTACAATGTGATTTAGGTGATTAAAAAAATTAAGAAAATTATTTCTCTTTTGGCCTCATGTCATGTTCGAGATTTCTTTAAAACTCCTTTAATAAATCAGCTTGGTATTTATTTGTTCCAAATGGCGGATCGACAGCATCAAATATTGATGTATCATGTTTGTAAAACAGCTTTTACACCATATGCTCAGATTACTTCAATGTACAGACTCTATTTGAAATTTCGTTTATTTTTCTACGTGAAAATTCCTTTTAGAATTACTTTTTCGCAATAGATAATTATCCCCGTAAATGCAATGCAGTCGCTACTTAAAACTGGGGGGGATTTGGCCCAAAGAGATAATTTTTTGGGGACTCTTTCATCACAATAAGAGACTTCATTAAAAAAAACCTTTGAAATAAATTTAAAACAGACAATTTAAATCAAATAAAATGGAAATCAAGTTTCCCAAATTTCATTAGTTTCGAAAAATTTACCATACAATTGTTTTGAGTTCACAAAGGGCCATAAACTTCCAATTCTGGGGGACATTTTCAAATTGTTTTGGGCAAAAGCAGGTCTGCTCGCTCTGTAGCGATAACACTGAAAATGTTTATTACCCTTTTAAAAATGCCAAAATTGTAACATTTTTACTGCATTGCATTCACTGCAACATTTCATATTTGGAACGCAATTTCAACGTTTTGTGCCTTCGACAAGTCAATATATTTCAAAATGAAACAAGACAGTTTTCCAGCCTCAATTATTTTCAAAATTACTCACAATGTGCATTAAAGCATAACCACGTGTGAAGCTACAAAAACACCCATCAAAAACACTGCCATTTACCAAATTGATTTTCATCAGGCTAAAAATACAACTCACTCAGCAACACCAACAAAACGATATTTTTGTAAAAAAAACCCGATTGATTGATATTTAAACAGATCTTTTAAACAAAAATCTGTACGATATTTTTTCAGATTATTGGATAAGCCATTGTGTGCGCAACTGTTGGACTTAATCATCGTCGGTTAAAAAAACGTGTTGGATTTTATATTGTCGGAAAATGAGATTGTGGGGACGATCTGCTTACTCACTGTACTTCAGTTCAAAACACCATGTGAACTTTAAAGGGCAATTAGAACAATTAGCGCAATTAAGGCAATTAGGATAACACGGTACAATACAATAATATTAATAATACTGATACGATGACAGCATTAGGGAACATCTCAATACACAACATTCTCTCCGGCATAGATCGGAGTAACACGACTCCGGAGGGAGTTCTCTACCCAGGGTACAACTTGTACAACGTGACGGGCGACCTGTACGGCACGCCGCCCTCGGGAAGCACCGTCGGCGACATGCTGATGGACCAGGACACGGCGCTTAAGCGCTTCAGCGTGAAATACCAGGGATTCCACGGGTATGTCAGCATCGCCGTTTGTTCGTTCGGCATCGTTCTGAACATCATGAATATCGTTGTTCTGACCCAGAAATCAATGATATCGTCGACGAATTACATCTTAACCGCACTGGCGATCGCCGATATGCTGACCATGGTGTCCTACCTACCCTACGCCGTGTATTTCTACTGCATAACGATACCGGATTACAAGTACAAACACCCGAAAGGCTGGATTATCTATCTGCTATTCAATACGGATTTTATCATAACGTGTCACACGATCGCTATGTGGTTAACGGTAGCGCTGGCTGTGTTCCGATATATCGTGGTGTGCCACCATACGTTGGGCCCCAAACTGTGTAATCTACACCGTGCAAAAATAACGATAGCCGCCGTCTTCGTCTCAACCGTATTGTTCTGTATTCCAAACTACGTCATGTACGGGACAAAGAAACTGGAAGGTGGCGGTTGGTGGTTCGAGGAAAACGATTTCATATCGCCGTTTCTTAAGGTGTTTAGCTTCTGGCTGTTCGGCGTGGTGTTGAAGATAGCGCCGTGTATCCTGCTCACGGTGCTCAGTTCGCTGCTCATTTACGCCATGTCGCAGGCGGACAAAAAGCGGCGGCGCCTCAAGTCCCAGGGAAAGCGCGCCGAGTCGGAGCGGGCGAGCGAGCACAACCGGACGACGGCGATGCTCGTCGCTGTGGTGCTATGTTTCGTCATTGCTGAGTTACCGCAGGGCATCCTCGCCTTCCTAAGCGGCGTGGACACCAACATCTTTATGAACGTCTATGTGCCTTTAGGGGACGTGTGGGACATCATCGTCCTCCTTAACTCCTCCGTTAACTTCATCCTCTACTTCATGTCGAGACAGTTCCGAAAGACATTTAAGGAGGTGTTCTTCCCTCGCTGCCCTGCAGTCCTGACGAATAAGACTCCCAATGGGGTTCACTACAGCACCATCAGCCAGACCCAGTCCACCAAACTATAACTCCCCCGACGGATGGAACGGGTAATAAATGGTGTAAACTAGACCTAAGGGTGCCGGTTATCTTTAAATTTTCACATGTGTAAATGTACAATGTGTGGCAATTGACCAGCGCGTTTTCGTAACCCTTAACGCAGGTGCAATTACCGTTTAACGCTACTTCTTTAGCATTAGCCTCGTAGGCTTAACATCACAGCATTAGGTTTGGTGCAGTTATCCGTACAGATCCGTCAGCCCGTATCCGTGGCGGAAAAAAACCGTAAAAGCAACGAAAACACGCATTGGCTACACATCTAAAGTCTAATGTACCATGCCTTAAACGCGTTATGCTCATGATGGCCCACTCGTACTGATACATCTTTAGATTGTCAATTTCAATGATAAACACCTTAGTGTTGTTCAACCAGACATATTTATCTCCATTAAAAGTTCAGGGCCATGAACAAAGTATTAATTCCTTACAGTTCTGAAATGTTAACGGTTTCAAACCTTAAAATATGAAACAAATTTTGTTAAAAATAAAAATTAGCACATTATGACTCATGTTTCTAATTAGACCAGAAAATGTCATTTCTACGGTAATTAAATTACATTTTAGAATCAGACCAGAAAAGGTCATTACTACGGTAATTTAATTACATTTTAGAAGTAAAATATCCTCTCATTTAAGATTTTTTTCCAAATAGTTTCTCACGTTTCATCCACACCCATTATCATCTAAACAAATGATGTGAAGGAATCCACTAGACCAGAAAATTCCATTTTAACCAGTTTAACACAGAACCTCAAGTTTAAATTTTACTCAAATTCCTGTGCAGACATTTCTAACATGTCTGGGCAATAAGGCATATATCTATGTATCCGTAAACGAATATGAAATTTGAAATCTAACCCAAACTGCTACTCACGTTATATGGTTCTAAAACAAACAAGTATTTGTGCTAATAATAATGATAATAATATCACTGTATAAAATATACTGCAGATATATTCAATATATTCAAGTTTTGTGTGATATCACTGTTTCTTATAAATGTAACTGTTCCACTGGTGAAACTGGATTGCTTTGTTCTATATCATAATATCAAACTACACAGAGACAATAGGAACATGCGAAGCGAAAGAATTCACGGAATTCTACTGTGTGGTTATGTAAAATTGGCACTGGAAATTTTATATCCTGGTCGATCACTGAAGTTGGTACTTGGATGGATGACCGTCCAGTGGATGGCGACCATGCAAGGAAACCGAGCAACACACAGATGTGTGTTGGTCTCATTATTAGTGACTGCGACGGTTGGCAAACAAAAAAGTTGATCTGTTAGTTTGTAATTACCTAGCTAACAGATCCAGCCCTCGCTTCGTACTGTCTCTCTGTCTCTGTCTCCTTCTCTCTCTTCTCTTGATGTGATAAAGTGCATAAAATCCACTTGGCAAATATTGACTGTGTCTGTCAAAATGAAAAACAGCGTACACACATTCACCATAGATTGTCTAGGAAAGTCACATAAGGCTTGTTGGGAAAGGAACGGCTATCATTGATATTGTTTTTGTATATATTTATTATAACATACGGAAAATAGGCTGAATGTAACATTCTGCGTGCACGTGTACTTAACAGGGCATACCAAGTGAAACCTGTATTTTACAACCACTGTGTTTTAAGACCACCTGCTCATGCGACCAAATATTGCAGAGAAAGAACCTAAATTTTCAGTTGGATCAACCTGTATTTTAAGACTTCCTATCACTTACGACCATAAATACATGGTGATCGTACATTACAGGTTTCACTGTATCATTATCAATGTGTTACATTTTGTGTGCATCGTGTAATTATTATGATACGTTTAACTTAAGAATGAAGAATTTATTATTTAACTTAAGAATGAGGATTTTATTATGCAGTATATTTATCACCATCATCATTATTTATATTTCGAAAACTTTGTAACGGGGGTCAGCTGTAACGGGGACCCGTCCGGTGGGAATTCCGTGACGTCATGGGTCAAATAACGGGGAACTCCCCGCCCCCCCCCCGCCAAACCACAACGGGGGATCGCACCTAGTGTTATCTAATCCTGTTTTCTTGTCGTGCATTTCATCTTGTATCGGTAGCAAGGCCCATTAACAAAACTGAACAATGTTGCGCGAGACCCATTAACAATTACTGTTATTAACGGTATTAATAACATCCACATCATTAACTGGTAATTTCCAAAGTCAACATATGTGGTAAATTGGATAGGGACAATTTTTATTTTTTTGCTTGGTCACACCTCATTTTTCAAAACGCAAAAAACAAATTGCAAAGGGTTTCAATCAATGCTAATCCGGCTGAAATACATGGCTTTATCACTTACTGCACGAAACGATATAATAACATGAAATTATCTTAATTCAAGAAGCGTCGACTGTAGCCAATTGCACTTTGATAATAATGGCTTTGAATGGCAATAATGATGCAAAACGAATTAAAGGCCTATCATGTTAGCATGACGTTTCCAGAGCCCCACATAAAACATACATCAGTGTTAATTTCACATAAAAGTCATAAATGGAAATTTTACTTTTTTTGTTATTTCCTCATAATTGAAAAGCACGCCGCCATTTTGAAAACATCAAAATCATTTCTTCATCCTCGTATTCAAAATAAGTGAAAATTATCTCTGTCTTCAGTATTTTTCACAAAACAGGAAAGATACAGCGTCATTAACCTCAACTGTTGTCACAGTTTGCGGATACCTAAATGAGTTGCGTAAAGAGCTGTATCGGAAAGAATCGAACAATAAGCCTTTTATAATATCCATTAATATTCTACAACTACCGTTTTATAGATGAAAAAGTACTGTAGCACTGCCATTAATATTACCATGAAAACATTTTGACATCACTCAATTAAGTGTATGATTATGCTGGCTCAATTTAAAATCATATATGTCAGTGTTTCGGTCTTCAATCTTCACAATTTTTTTTTTTTTGCCTTTGGTTGAAATAAAAAAAATTACTTCACACTGTCTAAGAGAAAATCAGATTGCTCTAAAAGGGCTGCAATATTCTTTTGTTTTTTAATGCAAATTGCCATTCAAAAGTACGGGTCATCAATGTCCCACGTAAATTTTCGCATCTAAATCGCAGTCCCTAATCTGGGCCCTGCGCGCCACTATTGACACTGGCACCTTGTTTTGGGCCTCATGTGACGAGCAAATGCGTTTCAAGCCATGCATCTGTCAGCTGGGATCGAATTAAGAAGCTCTCGCTTGCCAAGAGAGAATTATCCAGCTAAGCCATTTCTCATGATACAAAAGGAATATTCAGTCAGTGCTTTACCGATTCCCTTAAGACTACTTGTGGTGTTAGTTTGACAATACCAATGTTTGATTGCAATTTGAAAGAGCAGGGCCCTCAGAACAATGCCAAACAATTTGTTATGAAATCCCAATTTTTTACCTCAGTATATCCCTTCTTGCTGTTTCATGCTACTGTTGACGTCCCCTCTCAAAACGCACAGACGACAAATATTTGTAGATCATTGTAATTACATAGCAGCCTAAGGCCGGACATACACGATGTGATAAAATCGCTTACAATCAATGATCGCATGCGATTCGATTAGTAAGATACTGATTAAACATGACTACTTACAGTTGAGCGGTAAAAAATTAGTAGATCCTGGCCAATTCTTGCCGATTTAACATGCCTATATTTATAAAACATTACATTCCTCACATAAATAAAACACTATCGCATGCGATTGAGATCGTCTGCGACAAAATCGCATTGTGTATCACCGCCCTAAACAAAGTGTTCACCGTCATGATATAATGTAGTGCTTATGTGTTTCTTTTTATATATTTTTATACATCAAAGTTTGGACTGCGGGTATTATTGTATATAGCGCATATATATTTAATGTTACCAATGCACCGTTCAGCGATACGACCGTATGTAACAACATCTAAATCCTGCCTCTGTGCCGTGTTCAACTCCCAAGGCTTTAGATAGGGGTTTCGCTAATGTGGATCTAAGGCTTTTTTTATTTAATTGTTTGGATTACATTACCCGCCGCACTTTGAAATTGGCATTTCAAAAAAAACCAAACAACTCATATGGCAGATTAAACACATTATGCATGGCAAAATACGGCAGTCTCGGAGCTGTCGAAAGTTGATCTGTTGGAAGTTGTTTGAGAAAAATATTAATTTTACTTATTTTTATGAACAGTTTAGCTTTTCAGAGA
>JBCAUI010227972.1:0-16520 GCA_038406195.1 Haplosyllis anthogorgicola
CCCCAGGTGAGGACGAGTTATGGGGATGAGGTTTGGGGATGGAACCCCCCCCCCCCCCTCCCCCAGGTGAGGACGAGGTATGGGATGGGGATGAGGTATGGGGATGGACCATGCGTGATAGACGGCCCACCCGGGTAATTCCTCTCGTTCATTCCTTCATTCGTTCCATGCTGTGCTATTGATGCACAAAAAGCACAGTGTCAAGAGACTTCAATTTTTGACTGTACTCTGTAAAACAAATATGTCTAATGACCTGATATGTCCCAGTATACGGATTTCGTATTAGAAGTTAAACAATAGCGCGTCAAAAGCACAGCGAGAAATTCTCTTTTTTTCTTTCCTTTGTTCTCCTCGTTTCCAAAATGATGCAATTTCTGTGTACTGATGTATCAAATAATTCAAAAGTTACCTATCAACATCAGGTCCTGAAGTTCATCTCAGTTTGGGAATGTTGCAGAACAAATGAATTTCACACTTCAGATTCTATTGTTTCAAAACTGACAGCATTTTCATTCGTCCTAAATACCATCAACTATATGTTCAAAAAACAATTTTCCAGGTAAAATAACCTTCACAGACAGCAAAATTTACATTGATGCCTTCTTGACTGGATCAGTTTGAATATGATACACACCAAAGTATTTAAAAAAATACAAAATACCATCAAACATATATTTCAGTGCATTCTGGCTAAATTGTGAAATTGTGATCACTTTCTGTTTAAAAATGCAGAAATATTTAAATAGATGGCATAGACGTACAAGGGAATTCGGCATTTTACATAGACACAAAATGAAGACCATTTTGCCCTCTGATTTGGCACAAAATTAGAATTTTCCCAGTTCTAGTTGCAGGTTGCGTGACGTTGCGGTGTGTTTGGCGTCAAGCGTGCTACCGAGCGTAAAGAGCCGACAGGCCGTCACGGGGCGACCAGGTGCGCGCTGGCAAGCAATGAAAAAACACGCTGAGATAGATACGTTTGTATCTTTTTTCGTACACTGAAACACAAATCATAAAACACCTACTCCTTTCAGTGCACAAACATCGTGTCAGAAATTTAACACGGTACCTTAGGGGACTCCAGGAGCTCAATTACATACCCTTTTACACAATTGATATGAGTTCTATGTATAATGAACTTAAACAGAGCAGCCCAATGTAAATTTCCATTGTTCTCACAAAAGAAGATTTGTTTACATCATGTTCTATTTTAGCATGATATTCTTTGTTCAGTTATGAAGTAATTAGGAGATAAAGGAGATAGAATGAGAGGCATTTAGTGACCGGTGAAGAGACCGTAAATCACTGTGATTGTCAAGAGCTTTTTCCTGCTAACGTTGTTAGCATGTCCGACTTTCTCTTCCAGTCCGACATTTGTGCCATATTTCTAGGATTTAAATACAATACTGCAGCTCGTGAAATTCCTATCATTTCGTAAATAGAGAGAACAAAGCAAAGAGCGAAAGAATTTCATGCTGTGCTTTGATGCCTTATTGTCCAAGAATGATAAGAATTTCACGCTCTGCACATCGGAATGATCATCACTCCTAAAGTAACTAGAGCTAGTCATGTCCTTGCTTGCAAAAAAATACCTGCAATTCAGCTCCTGAAATTCTTATCAGTTTTGGAACAATAGCACAGCAAAAGTTCGGCGTGGAATTCTTTTGTTCTCTTTTGTTCTGTACTTTTTCAAAGTGATAAGAATTTCGGCAGCTGAGGCGGGAATTTTATGCTATTAACCTAGGAATTGCAAATTTTAATTTTAATTACTAAATTTACTCATTTTAGTCTCTAGTAATGGCATTAAATACATTCCAGCACAAAAAAGGAAATGAAAAACATGTCAGCAGAACTAATGAAATAAAGTGATGTTTGTGAATGATTGTTTATCAGTTCCTCTGTTTATTTCACAAGGCCTTTTTATCACTGTACTCAAATTTAATTGGTTATTAGGTGTCCACCACAAAACAACCAAAAGCATCACGAGAAAATTTCCACACCCTGGAAAACAGAGCTAACATAACCAGGAAATACCTTTCAATTTCCTTCATGGTCACTTATAAAAAGCTATTCAAATTATAGTAATTGAACATTCGTTGGCTCATGAGTGTCGTCCTTTAAAAACAAACTGTTAGACTGTTAGCAATGACTCTCGACTTCACATACTTTTCACATTCCTCTGGACAAGGGTCGATGCACTCCACCCCAACCCACCCCAACGCCCCCCCCCCCTCCAACTATCCCCGCCACTACCCCCCCCCCCTACCACCACCACCCGGACTGGGGAAAATGCATTTCTGGCCATTTCAGACAATTCTAGGAAAAAGTCGGGGCAGGCATGAGGGTCAGTGCTCCGTCAGGTCACCTCGTTTAATTATGTTTTCCCTCTGACCTTTGTGAACTCAGAAGTATACAAATATGTACGAGATATGCTGCCCTGATATATTTATCTGGTACAAGTACAAAACAAAGGATTCATCATTATCATCGGAAAACTGCGTCTCAATCAGTGCGTACTTTTCCTGAACTGAAACGAACCTCAAAACACAAATAAAAGTGGCATATAAAATGTTTCTTTTCTCAGTTGCTTGCCTCGAGCCTAATTAGCGAAATTTGTCTAATTAAAAAATTTACAGTCATTTAATAATCTGAAGAGGCTCTTGAAAATTCAAACATTCCAAAGGATGACTTTTTTATCATACCTCCACATTTTGGAAACAATAGGAACAATAGAATATTTTGTTCGAATCAAAGAGACAATTGTGTTCTCCCCATATCAGATATAGATTCTCAGCTGGTATGTCAAAATTTTCATCACTCAATAAAAGTCACTTTTTACAAACATGTCATAACAGTAGCCTAGCTGGCTCATTTTTTGTCTATCATTATCAACCACACTGAGTGTACTAAGTACTCTTATCTGACTCTGGAAGTAAAAAGTAGAGGTCACACGAATACCTCGGGTACCGGCCGGGTCGGGTTTTACAGGCTGCACCCGAGGTAGCACATTGATATTCGTGACCCGAGGGTACAAATTAATTTCAGTTTTGTCTCTTTGAAATACATTTAATATTATTGTTAAGCTTTACATACCCGAGGGTACAAATTAATTTCAGTTTTGTCTCTTTGAAATACATTTTATATTATTGTTAAGCTTTACATAGGATTAACAATAACACCCACCGCAATGAACCTTTCCTTTCGTAGTATGTAAAAAAAATTCCCTTTGTAACTTTCAATATATAACATTTAGTGGTGATGCAATGAGCGAAAATTTATTGACTCTTTCGTACTACGAAAGATTCTTTGTGGTCTTCGGCCTGATCCTAGAGCCGCGAAAACACTAGCAAATCTGGCAGCAGTTCAAAGTCCAAAGTGATGGGGAACCGCCCTGCCCCACCCCACCCTGCCACCCCCTGCCCCACCAGGCATGCACATACCATGAGTGAGAGAGAGAGAGACATGTACCAGGCATGCACACAACAAGCACACACACCAGGAACACACACACCAGGCATGCACACACCAGGCATGCACACACCAGGCATGCACACACCAGGCATGCACACACCATATGAGAGAGAGAGAGAGATAATGTAAGTGTGTGTGTCCTGCTGTCCCAGAAGCAAATGATAGAACAAGTAGCACAACTGCAGTATATAGGACAACATACTAGATGCAAACAAGACAATAAATTAACATGACTTCAAGGTTGGTGTGCCCCAGTAGGAAAGAGTTGACTGCCCACCAGGCCAATGTTCTAGTTATTAAGATTATTTCTTGGCCATTTATTATTTATCAAACTCAAGACAACTTCGTCAATGTTAGCAAGAACCATGGTGCCCGGGTGTGTCAAAACAAAGGTTGTATTCACAATTGAAATTGATAGACATTCATATTAGTTATCCTGTGTCTGGGTTTGTTCCCAGAAAATGTATACAGCAAAACCTAGTTTCTAAACTGTTTAAGATGCCATTTGGAAAAAGGGCAAGGATTAAAGTTGACTGTTATCGTAGAGTAAACAGAACAAACTGGCTTCAGGATTGAGACTAAGTGCATCTCAGAAATAATGGTATCTCTCTGGTTACGAACTAGATGGTCATGATACAATTAACTTGATTTGTCGAGTAAAGCTTTTACTATTACCTGACACTTTATTTTGACATCTGTAACCTTTGGATATATATCATTGCCTCACATCTGAGGCTAATGCTGCACGCTTCCCAGATTAGATTCTGGTCCTGCGTTTTTCTCTTTCCCAGGACCACGGGAAATTACGTATAGGACCACGGAAAATTACGTTCAGTTTTAAATTATGTTATCACATCATAAAATTATCAATGAAAAACTATCAAAAGTTTAAGGCCCAGCGCAACCATTGAATTTCAGGCTGAGCTAGAACTGAGCAAATGGTGGCGGAGCCTTAAACTTTTTACAATAATTTCAAGTACAACATTAGAACCAGATCTACTCGTCGTACCTGTCAAATGGGTAAATCAGTAAATTTTGTAGGAAAATCTAGATCTAAATTTTCAGTTAAGTCTGCTGGTTGAGGGAGGCCTGTGGCAGATTTGTCTCGCTGTTGTCCCTGCACATAATTCTGGCATTTTAAAAAAAGTGAAAAATTTCATTCAGTCAAGTCCACATGGCTGCAAAAGCACCGAATTTAAATACATTAGACTTATTTTGGAATTTTTGCCTGGGTGTTCCCCTTGAGAATCTTGAAGTGAAAAACTATGCTGTGTACAAAGTGTTGTGAATAACGCTGATGACTAACGTTTGCAACTTACTAATAAATTAGCTACTTCACGAAAGAGATAATCCCAGTAGATGCTTTCTTTTCGGCTTCAAAGAGAGATTATTCCTGCACCTAATCAGGTTTGATAGGTACAGAATATGCAGGCATTCATCTGTGTCCTGCAGGTTAACGAACCAATTACCTTCACTGATACCACTGGCACTCCCAAACGCCATCTTAATTTTAGGAAAGCCTGTAGCAGATACTCAGGGAAACCAGTTAACATATTTTAACATTTTATTTAATACGGTGCCACGATATCATATTTACCAACACTTCACGATCAATAACACAACACGACCATTTATAAGGTCCATATTGTGATGGATCGCAAAAATAATACAAGTATTTGACAGTACACGGAATTTGTATCAGTTTCGAAACGTCTAGAACAAAAGACAGGACATAAGAATTTCACGCTGTGCTTTTGATGCGCCATTGTTCCCAAACTGATACAAATTCCGTGTACCGAACGCAATCCTCAGAAGATTGAATTGGAAAGACCGTGATATCATTTTCTACAAGAAGATTAAATAAATTTTATGTGTAAATTGTACTGCAGGAGGCTCAATGGTCTTCATTTTGTGTCCATGCAAAATGCTGGATTCCAGTTGTACGTCATTTGCCATATATTTAAATATTTCGGCATTATTAAGTTACATCAATTTAGTGTATGCTATGTCTCTATCTACTGTAATCAAATGAAATATTTCCCCTATTTCCTCGCAAACATGAAATGACCACTATATTTAGAAATTTAGAAAGATATAATTTCAATTTTTTTTTTGATAATTGGACATGGAATTGTTTACATTTCTGTGCACAAAATAACGACAAGAAAACTATGAAAATGAAATAATTAAAAACATTTTTCATTTTTATTCAGAGGGAATGCATATCAGTTCACATTGGTCAGGCCGGTGTCCAGATCGGTAACGCATGCTGGGAACTCTATTGTCTGGAGCACGGGTTGCGGCCTGACGGATGCTTGGATCCAGACGCGGTGGCGTCATCCAGGCAGAACGGCGCCACTGACGTTACGACAAACGGATCAACAAACGGATACGGCGAGGGTGTAGCGGATGAGGCATTTACTACGTTTTTTAATGAAACGAAACAAGGCAAACATGTTCCCAGAGCTGTCTTTGTGGATCTGGAACCGACAGTTATTGGTAAGGATAAAATGTCAACATTATAATACACTTTTGTAAAAGAAATTTTCGTCGACCATAATAAAAGTTAAATTACGAACCAGGGTTGTCTTGTACATTTCTCAGAAGGCCACGGATTGGCAGTCATTTTGCCCTAGAACAGGTCTAGGAGGTGCTGCCACTTCCACGCAGATAAACATGCTTTGCTAATATACTAGCCATAAATACACTCCATAAATGTATCACACAAAAACGGAAAGAACGTCGCTAAATGTTGTTCCCAAATCCCATGGTGTATCAACCTAACAGAGAATTCTATTGTTCTCTTACTAAATTATTCACTTTCTGCCGTGTGAGACATAATCATAAAAATACTATGATTTGGTTGGGTATGACTCATGCCAGAAATTGCTCTCATAAATCAGTAAATATGGCACAACAGTGTAATGTGCTGGCATCTAATTTAAACGCATAATCTTACTGTTCGGAACTTCTCAATGCATGTAAGATAGAGGCTGAACGATTGCAGCAAAGAAATATATATTGCTTTGATGTAAAATACATCTTTTGTATGCGACTAAAATAAGATTTGCACTGATGTAGGTGAAGTAAGAACAGGGACATACAGACAACTGTTTCACCCAGACCAACTAATCACGGGAAAAGAGGATGCAGCCAATAATTACGCCAGAGGTCATTATACAGTGGGGAAAGAAATAGTTGACAGCGTGTTGGATAGAATAAGAAAAATGGTGAGACGTCTTTTAGCACGTACATTCTTATCTAATTAGCCTGATTGGCCCCTAGATAACCCAAACTTCAGTCTTCAGCAGAGCCATGTCAGAGAGAAGATCCGAAATCTTTCAAATCCTTCTTTACCTGCATGACTTTTTGCAAAGCGGTAGACAACGTTCAGGCCTGCATCGAGTGTTTAATTCGGTTGCAGAGTAAAGGATATTTATGTAAAAGTATTCTCTGAACCTGTATCCTATGTAAAGGATCATCATCTGATTACCTCCCACAACACACGTACACACACACACACGCACACACTTTCATCAATCATCATCCACGGGATACTTTCAATAATCATATCAATTCTCACCAGTGTTGACATCACTGCAATATTAAGTCTATCTCTTTTGTACTTGTTCAGTTTATAAAAAAAGTAAACTCTTAAACATGCTGGCTAAATATACCGCACACCTAATGCGTTATCAACATGCTTTACTTTTTAGGCAGATCAGTGCTCTGGTCTACAAGGTTTCCTAGTATTTCACAGTTTTGGAGGAGGAACGGGATCTGGATTTACGTCTCTGTTGATGGAGAAACTATCAGTCGATTACGGAAAGAAATCCAAGCTACAGTTTTCAGTTTATCCAGCCCCACAGGTTTTTTTTTATTCTGTCTATCTCACCGTTCCTGGTGTAACTTGTATCTACCTTTTCACGTCAACGAGTATTGAGTTGGGGTCTGTAATCAGTTTTTAATCTGCCGTGATTTGTGTTCAATTACTCATCATCAAGGCCTATAACTTCTGAAGAAAGCTGCGTTCCTTTAAGCCATGTACACAGTTTTATCGTGTACATTTTAGTCTATTTATTATAGTCTACTTGTCTTTAACAGTTTTAAATATCGTTAAGCAATTTGCCCTCCAACAACGAAAAAGTGCATGTTCGACTAAAACATAACGTTATACATAATAAATATGTTTAAAATCCAGGTATCTACAGCGGTGGTTGAACCATACAACTCAATACTTACTACGCACACAACAATGGCTCATTCAGACTGTGCCTTCATGGTGGATAATGAAGCCATATATGATATCTGCAGAAAAAACCTTGACATAGAAAGACCAACATACACTAATCTCAACAGATTGATAGGCCAGGTGGTGTCTTCCATAACAGGTGAAAATAAGATTTTCAAATTACTGGTATCCAGAAAAGAGAATTATGTACATTGAGTTAGTTCGCTGAAAGTGCTGAATAAAAGAGTTTAATGTGTACACAAGTGATATTCTAAATCGAAGTCGTCTTCCAAATACTAACACTAAAATCCACAAATATTGGGTAACACTGTTACCCATTTCATACAAAGTAAAAAGAGAGTTTAAGGTTTGCTAAGTTGTGGGAAAAAGGAACGATCTACATTACTTTTTAGAATTCCAATATTGTTAAGAAAGTCTATTCATATTAACTGAAACACATTTGATTTGATCTGTTTGCAGCTTCCTTGAGATTTGATGGTGCTTTGAACGTAGATCTGACAGAATTCCAGACGAATCTAGTGCCTTATCCTCGGATACACTTTCCACTTGTGACCTATGCTCCAATCGTCTCGGGTACATCTATCTTCGTTTTATAGATAATTGACGGAAATGAACTTGAAAAGTAACATTTCTATTTTCCAGCTCCTGGAATTCCTATCAATTTAGAAACGTACAGATCAAAAGAATTCTAAGCTGTGCTTTTGAATTTCTATTGTTCCAAAACTGATAGGAATTTCATCCTCTGCTGTAAGATGCGCTTCCTACAGATTTCAATATAACTTTAAGCATAAAATTGCAAGAATAGTGGTCCTTATGGTTCGACATCCGAGTCAAAAGTCTAGTCTAATCTAACATTTAAACACAAAGACTGAGTTGACATGTATGCGACCTCGCTTGAGTTAAATTAATTAAAATATTTTTGTAGTTCAAAAGGCATATCACGAACAGTTAACAGTCGGTGAGATTACAACAGCTTGCTTTGAACCTAACAATCAACTTGTTAAATGTGATCCAAGACAGGGCAAATATATGGCTTGTTGTATGCTGTACCGTGGAGATGTTGTTCCAAAGGTATGTTAAAAGTTTTCATCATTAGAAGAAAAGAATACGCGTGGTCCCATTCTGTACTTTCTTGAGAATCCAAGTTTACATGTATCTATCACAGCTAGAAACATACTAACTCAATTATTATTTCGAAACAAACAAAAAGCCCACAAACAAAACTGACAATGCTTGTACGTTTTCTCATTCAGGACGTGAACAGTGCAATACAAGCAATAAAAACAAAGAAGTCAATCCAGTTTGTTGAATGGTCCCCGACAGGATTCAAAGTTGGAATTAACTACCAGCCTCCCACAGTTGTCCCAGGTATGTGTATGTGACGTACGCTCGTCGCGTACCGCTAAGTATCGTGAACGCCGAGGTTATCTATCGCTGAACGCACCACTACTGTGTTCCAGCCAGGCAAAAGGGGGTGATCCTGCTCTGACGCCGTACTCTAGGGCTTGATACCACCAGCAGTGTGGCAGCTCCTCACTACTTAAAAAGAATACGAACTCAAGAAAAGTGGCGGCGATGGCTGCCATGCGGGTATGAAAGGGTAACTAGGGAAAATTGATTGAATGTTCGCTAGTGGGTGGATGCTCGGGAGGTGGTGGTGTGCAAGCGAACCTTCACCTATGAGATCAAGTAGGCAAAAGGTGTTTTAGCATACGGTATGTGGTGTTTTATAGGGCCACCCTGGTGATGTCATCATCATACCAGTGATGTGACGGTGTGACGTCATCCAAAAAGAAAGTTCCAATGATGACATGTTGGCCACATCCTTGGCACATGTGCACCACTGTAACCAGGTTGCTGATCTAAAAATAGATCACAACCTGCTAGGGACTAGGGTGCCACCATGACCACCACTAGGAATGCGGATCTAAAGTGCGCTCACGTAGTGGCGGCTGCCCTGGCGGCGCCAACCAGACCTGGGAGAAGCCGAAACAATGGCTAAGTTGGTGGGGACTACCGCACATCACAAACAGACATGCAGTTTATTCAACAATGTTGGCTTAAACACTATTTATGGTCAGGAATGGGAATATTCGGAAATGGTTTCACTGAATCGCAAAAATTTTGGAGGTAGTAAACAGCAACTTTGATCGTTACAAAAATAATTAACAACGCATCTGATCTTGACAAGCAGGAAGTGAACTGGCCGAAGTGCAAAGAGCTGTCTGTATGTTAAGTAACACCACAGCCATAGAAGATGCGTGGAGACGACTCAGCAGAAAATTTGATGTAATGTACAGCAAAAGAGCATTCGTACACTGGTATGTTGGGGAAGGTAAGCATTTTCCAGCATCTCCAACTTTATTCATTTATTCTATTTGCTCAAGATCGTTGCAGCCAAGTATATGGATTACAGTGAATTTTTTAGGAATCGGAATTCCGAGATGTTTTTCCAATTTATTTAATATATCATCCCTCATACAACAATAAAAAATTAACTTGCTTTCCATAAAGTGTCAATTAAAGGTTTATGAAATTCTTTCCCTAAAGATTTGCCTAAATAGATAGCCCATTTTATATGATTATTAGTACAATGACTAGTGTTAATACCAAAAAAGAAGACTAGCTTTAGGTGTGTTACTAAAATCAGTTATTTTTAAGTCACCAATTGCAGTGCGCTTTCTTGTAATGGTCTGATAAGGAAAATTTGTCTAAATTTTTACGCAAATATAATTTCGAAAAACATTGATCAGATCACCTTTACTTGATTAGCAATTAGCATGCCATCACAAAAAACTCTAGTAGTGTTACAGACACATTACAAGGTTTTTTTGTTTTATTTTCAACTAATTTGGTATTGCTATTTGCAAAACTGTTTTGTACCACCGATTTTAAATGGCATAGTTAAATGTTTTTCATTGTACTAAGCTTTCGGGATATCATTACAATGTAGGCTGTACACTTCACAGGTATGGAGGAGGGTGAGTTCTCTGAAGCCAGAGAAGACATTGCGGCATTAGAAAAAGACTACGAAGAAGTCAGTATTGACAGCTGTATTATTGAAGAGGAAGATGAACAAGATGAATATTAACGTAACTCATATATATAGTTAACCAGGAATGGTGGGTGAAACATTTCAGACCAAAAACAAAACTATCAATTCAGAACAGTGGAACGTTGCCAATAATGTCGACAGTAACAATGAAGTTACCGATAGACTGTTGCTTACTTAGAGAAGATGTTGATAATGTATTCACCTTCAATGTGCATGATGATTGCAAATCTAGTCTAGCTTTTTATAGAGATTTCAGTTAACTTATTTTTCATTATTCTTTATCAAGCCATGGCATAAGACTATCTCTAAAATATTCAAGGCATTGTATTGTGCAGGCGTATCTTAATTTATTCGATTATGTAAATGCAAATTTATCTGAGATAAACTAAAACAATGAAACAGAAATGTAAATTAACACGATGACCTGAACAAATAAACAAGTTAAAAAACAAAAACTTTTGGTGCCCTTCTTTGCACCCTACACGAAACAAATATAAACACTTAATAATTAACTTTGTCAAGTTTCGGCAAGATATTTTCTTGCCAATTTATTTGTATGGAAGTAAAGTTTTAGTTGTCCCACTACGTCAATTATTAAACTACGTCAATATTAAACTGAAATAAGTGAAAACCCTTTATCCGGTAAATTCTATTGAAAATAAATAAATAAATCGGCAAGATAATATCCAACCGAAACCGCACAAAGTTACTGTATGGCGACCAGAGAAATTAATTTTGTGGGTTAGTGGTGAACATTTGTGCAACTCACTAAACTATCACAAAGAATGATCAGGATATCCTGATAAGTATTACAAAGTTTACCAACAGGAGTTTTAGTGATAACGTTCCAAACTGCTGGTAATGTTGGATTTTCACTGTCTTTAGTGAGAAGAAAAAGGCATAAAGTACGCATTTTAGGCGTGTTCTTTCACTGAAAGTGCATTTTTTATAATTTCGAAAAAAAAATCGGTACTTCATCTCAACTTTATGTATGTTAAATGCAACCTCAGAAATTGAAACCTTTTGTATTCTTTTGGATGAACGTGCTTGTCGTGAAATAAAATCCATTTCAGTCATATCAAAATCTAAATAAAGCCTGTCATTACACCTGATCCAACTATATATAGCAATAAGAATACGCATTGTGACATAGTGTATTGATTTCCGTTTTATTTTCGGCAGTCTCTACCTCTCAGTGCAATTCACATATTTGTACTCTAACTTCACACAGTCAACAACAACATGCGTCTTTCTGGTGAATGAAGTTTCAAATAGGATGTAATGTATTTTTGGACTGAGGTCCAATGAAAAGAAATACACATTATGAGGTGTAGAATTCTATTTTGGTTTTTACGCACCTACGCGTTGAAAGTTACTAAGTTTTCTCCAAAACCAATGTTAAACCACAAAAAGCCCAAGGGCAGCCTCAGCTTTAGTAACACTTAGATATATACAGTAAAGTCTGTTTGAAAGGAAAGCCTGTGAAGCGAAAGTTTGTCTTTTACAAAAGGAATTCTCTGCAGCCTCTTGTATTAAAATTCATTGTATTTAATCTGTTTCAAGAGAAATATTCTCTCAAGCGAAAGGATTTCTTTGCAATTTTAACCTTTCTCTTCACACAGATTTAACTGTATTTGTTTGCACCATTGAAACGACATAAAATTCAATTGTTAAACTGTATAATTATTTTTTTCATACAACATAAAATTGTCTAATTTCTCGAACATTATTGAAAATATTTTCCCATTTGAAATTTTAATTAGAAAATTGCTGTCACCTGTTGAATTAAACGAAATGAATGGCAGAACGGGAGAGTATCGATACTGGGGAGATAAAAGACAAAGATTAGGTACACATTGTTGTCTGGGACATTGAGATACAAAGGTGAGGATGGGTGGATAGATCTTAGGGTCTCATGGGTCACAAATGGGCGGAAAAAAATTGAGAGTTTAATTCGATGGATGTCCAGCAAGCGGACTGTTCGATAGCATATTTTTAAACGTTTCTCTTACAGTGTTGTTCTACGCCTTCAACTTCCGAAATTATTATCATTTTCTGTTTAAGCGGAAAGGGTTATGTCCCTTTCAGGGAATGTGTCTGCATGTATACGGCAAATGTGGACTTTGCAAAAATTGAATTGAACTTTAATGTAAATCACTACCCTAGCCTTTTGCGTAGATCTAAACATAAAATGAAAAACATCTCAACCCCTGGTTGTTCTAAACGCTATTGAGTCCAGTTCGAGATCACTTTTATAAAGTAAAATACTCGTTCTATCATGTTCTCATTTCTTCGGTCAATGTTAAAATGGTCTAAAAGTCAAGGTCAACGTTTTCCTTTTTTGTCTTGTTTTTTTTGGTCATTTTTAGTACATGCACTTACTGCGGACCATGCACCTAGTTGGATTTTTCATCCAAGAGAACTCTTGCTTCAAAATGTATTGGTAAGGTGGAATCCATTTCAAGTTATCACCAGCATTGTTCTGTGCTAAAATAACATCGTAGTGCCAACAGTCTTAAGTAAACTAGAACTAATTTTTCTGGGGTAATAAGTACAAAGGCACAGAAAGAAAGGCATGCGAGGTATCCTTGGCATTCTACCACCTGCGCTGCTCAACTAGATACAAACATTCACAGGAGGGTGGCTTAAGAGTTCATGAATGTGGTACATTAACAGGGAAGAGAAAACCTATTGCAGGAACTATTCCCTCAGTAATCTCAGACAAATTACCAAAGAGGGCACGATGGTTTTAATACAAAGTAATGATTTCCAAGGCTGAGATAACGTAATATTTTTCACTCATAACGTTTCTTTTCTTCGATGCTCTTGAAGTTTGGCCGCGTTGACAGAATCATATTGATCAGCTCCTGAAATTCCTATCAATTTAGAAACTCTATGCTTTTGATATGTTGTTGTTCCAAAACTGATAGGAACTTCATCCTCTGACCATATCACACATCAATAAATTCTTCACATGTTTGCCAGATAGTTAACCTAGAACTCAACATATTTTCGCACTCCCTTTGTGCCAAAAAAAACCATCTGACATGGAACAAAAAATTATGCGTTTCCAGTGCAGAAATGACGTACAGTGTGAAATTCTGTTGTTCTAAAACTGATAAACAATGCGATTTTGTTCGGAAAAGATTATATCTAAATTTGAAAAATATTTTGATAGCGACCAGTCCCAAGGTATAAACTTGGTACCAGCCCTACATGGGAGGACAGGATTGTTCACGGCGCAACGGGGAATGTTTAACATGCCACCATGAGGTGATGGCTCACTTGAGGTTAGCTCACACCCAGGTTGGGTGAGTTCTCAGGTCAGTTCCTAGTTGGAAAGTTAAAAGTTGTAAACCACAATTGATGTCTTTGGAAATGATGATAACTGCGGTATATCAAGAGTGGATTAACTTCAACTTTAATTCAAATGAGAAAAAAGATCAATTGTTGTATTACGTTTTGCATTTTTTGCACTAAGATTTGACGCACTGAAGCTTTACGTATTTTCAGTTGGCTTCTTCAGCTAGGTCTCGAAAACAATATGATATTTTTGTCATACAATAGGACCATTTAGCACTACTTGACATCTGATTGGGCCTCATAACTTCCGGTGGTGTAACAAACTAAAACATCTCAGGTGTCCTTGAAAATAATAACCTCTTCGACAAAAACCCATAGGTCCCACGAGTGCTCTTTGTCGACGAAATGTATCAATCCTCCACGTTATAAATCGGTAAAAAATTGTTTGTGAGGAGTTTGTGTATGTTTTCTTTGCCAGTTGTGAGTATTTGTGCGGGGGAGATAAGCTACTTTGTGTATTCATTTCAAGCCAATACTGAGTACTAATACACATGTTGATTGTGTACTTCCTCATTTTTGTCAGATATAATGTTCCCATAGTACTCAAAGCCTTCAGTCAATGGGGCTGATATTTTCCGTAGAATTGTATTTAGTACTACACCCTAGTAGCGGATCTAGAAATTGCTTCGAGGTCGAAAATGTCGGCCAAACATTTTTTAACAGCCCATGGGGCCAAAGTAGCGGTTAAACATGATTTAACAGGGGTTGATGGGCCCAGTCCCCTCAAGCCTTCCCCCTAGATCCGCTACTGGTTCCCTAATTAAACGCAAGGATCATGGTAATGGTCCCGCGATTATCCTATTAAAATTGAAAATAGAATTCAACATGATGGCACTAACATGAAAAAACACCGGATCTGTCATCATTTCACCCAACATAACAACAGAATTTCACTGGATCACCTGTATCATCTCAAGGACGCTCTTAATATACATAATCATTGTGCATAGACTCTTTCTCTTTAAACTGTTTTTCGTGATCTTTGAACACTTTCCCGATGGGCTGAACTAATTTTGATACAGTACGAAACGGAATTTCATTTAAAGACAATACGATTTTCACCCGAACTCCAGGAGTGTTAGATCTCAGTCTTATTCTTTAGAAAGTGAAGATCCATGAACATGTAGTTCATCCTCGGAGTCTCTATCACCAAATTTTGCTCTTAACGTTTGTGATTCGCGAAAGACAACTGGTATCAAAACCATAATGTCTAAACTTAGCATAAAATCAAATATTTCGCACATATTTCTTCTGAACACTGTTATGACATTTTTTTACAGGTAATAACGTAGCGAAACTTCCCGGGGCTATGTTTTTGGAAGAAATGAAGAATATGAATGGAAAATTGAAATGTCAGCACCAAGCTGCCGAAGCCACTGTCTACAGAGAACCACCCTAACTCGAGGAATAATAGATATCCATTGAATTCCGAGAAACACAGAGATATGTTCGGAATGGTTGGTTTACAATAATGATTGATTTGTTCACCAACTGTAACATATTACATCCTGTCTGTTCACGTGACCAGCACATAGTCTATTAAGATGTTAAGTGGCTGCCGTGGTACGCAGTATGTCATCTATTCCGACAGTTCAACATTTCTCAAATATATGTCATTGTTTCCCAATCAGCCGAGCAAATGTTTGTGAATACGAAAAATGGAAACTAACGTCGAAATGATCTTTATCAGTGGTTTCGTCAAATTATTGCCAATGTGCAGCTCGTGAAATTCGTATCATTTTGGAAAAGGAGAGAACAAAAAAGAGAACGAAGGAATTTCACGCTGTGCTTTTGATGTACTGTTGTCCCAAAATGATAGGAATTTCACCCTCTAGATGATAACACCATGTGTCCCATTTTAGTCCCTCGTTTTAAATCTCATCTCCTTTAATCAATTATGTAAGAAAACAATTTATAAATGATTGCCTCATTATACAAAGGAAGGAATCATCATTGTTTATCAAAAGATTATAATCTTGTTATTTGATGTCACATTGCGATATAGTAAGAATCGTAAAATAGATCAAGTATACTGTAAAAACAAATAGATTATACCTCCGTCAGAGTACAATAGGCATTTTCGTGATAACAGTTTATCCGGTAACTTCCATGATGTAAATGCGGTATAGAGAATGGAAATACCATTAGTGTCAGAACAATAGAATTTCAAGTTTTGCTTTTATGCTAATCAATTACACAGCAAGTAATTTTTGATAATTTTCGATAATTTTCGATAAGCAGACCGAAACTTCATAACACCGTGTTTCAAAGCGGGTCCCTGATTCCCTCCCCCGTGACACATGTAACTAGACAATCCAGTAGGTTGCAAAGCCATTGCATTGCCCCCAAATGCAAACCCCCCACAACCAAAACCCATTA